>KZ308795.1:0-32044 GCA_000376725.2 Ladona fulva
TACATCAAAATGTTTACATAGATTATTTTCACAAAGAAGTTGAATTATCTCACTCGAATTAGACAAAATTATTTGCACTACATAAAATATTTAAACTGACAATAAGCTAATTTACACAACTCTTACAAAAATTATAGCAGATCACATCCGCGCATTTTGGAAAGAAAACGACTGGCTAAGCAAGAGACAGCATGGGTTCAGATCGGGTTTCTCATAGCAATGGTAATGACATCCAAAACAGCAGTGAGCTCAAACTTAAAACAGCAATGAAGTTAAAATATCCAGTGAAAATTACATACAGCAGAATAACTATAGGTGCATAGTGAAAAAAAAACACATGGATAATGTTAAAGGAACCACACAAAAAGTCTTGCAATTTTACTGTTTGTGTAAATAAAGTTTAATTTAAATAATGTATCAGAAAAATAACTGCATTGTGTCTCGCCATTGTGATTGCTTTGTTGTCCCAAAAGGGTCACTGGTCTTGCTAGAATTTTTGTAGGACAGTGTTGCCACCTTATGGTAAATGGTGCCTTTATGTTGAATATGGGCACAGGTTCACTCTTTTTATCTGTGTATAATACAAATGAAAAATCGTCATGTGTCCTTGGGTAAATGTGAGATAGTTATTGTACCATCACTTCATATACAGCTGGGGCTTCTGAAGAATTTTGGATGGCAGACCCCCCTCTCTGCACCACTGGATGTAGGCAAATTATCAGTGTTGATGGTTTTCAACAATATAGGTTGACTACTGCTGCACAGTTCAGCACGACATGCCAAATTCTTTGTACAAACACAAGTCTAAAGCTGAGAAATTCTAACCAAATGTGCCTTAAATTACAGAAGTACGCATTATATTTATGTATTTTATTTTTGTATTCCACCTCAACTAGCTTTTTACTGTAAAGTATATGTATCAAGTGATACTTTTGGAGTTTTTTCTTATCGAAAGCCTGATCTTAAATACTCCATGTAGCAATCAGTGTTCTATTTACACTTCTGTAACTTTTTGCCTTGATTCACGTTAAAATATATAAATGGTTTATATTGTGCATCTTAAGAACAATGGGTGAGTGGTTTTAACTCTCTTAGAACACATATTAGATTCTAAGGCATCTACCAAATATCATTTTATTTTTCATTGTTATTAACATAAACCTAGGTTTTGTATTAGTGGTTTAATAAGTTATTGTTCTCATAGAAAATTAATGTTATTACATTCTTATCAATTTTGTCCATTCATTTCATGCTCATGTATCACATGTTGTGCCTTGAGCAGGAATCTTAAAAATAAGTGAATTTGCTACTCAAGCTCTCTGTATAAGGGAAGTATTCCAGATAATGATTAGTTGTTTAACACAAAAAATTGGAATTTACTGAACATTAATATTATTTTTCATGTCCTTTCTAAAACTGTTATTAAATAATAAAATGTTATTAAAAAATTTCAAACAAGTTTGGGACAATATGATAAGAAAACTAAAGAACAAGACATGTTGAGTCTAAGAAATGTTGTACTTTATANAAATTCAAATGAGAGATTAAAAAAGGTACAAGTATGCATATATGTACATATATATGCCTATGCACATATACAAATACATCCACAATATATCAACATCAAACATAGAGATCAGAGATCAAAATATACAACAAGAAAAAATTTGTTTACTCAATGTACACTATGTACAATGTGCAATATTAAAAGATGTTGTCATCTAAGTGTTCTGCTACAGAGTAGTACATCTTTTTATGTAGAAATTTCTTCAGGCTAGACTTAAAGTGTCGGAAGATTTTATATGCTTTAAGTGATGGGGTAATTTATTATAGAGTCTGATGCCTATTTCTTTTGGGCCCTTTTTTGCAGCATTAGTTCTGATAGGATTTAGAAGGAGATGATGTTTTGTTCTGGTGAAGTGGTGATGGAAATCTAAGTNATATGCTTTAAGTGATGGGGTAATTTATTATAGAGTCTGATGCCTATTTCTTTTGGGCCCTTTTTTGCAGCATTAGTTCTGATAGGATTTAGAAGGAGATGATGTTTTGTTCTGGTGAAGTGGTGATGGAAATCTAAGTTAACTGGGAATTCATGAAGATTATCTCTTACAAAAAGAATAGTGATCATTATGTTACAGGCAGGGGAAAGGAAGTAACCTGAGGGAATTGAATATAGGCTTTGATGGGGAGTCATAAGGTTTCCAAGCTATTCTCCTCACAGCTCTTTTCTGCATTTTAAAGATCTTATTTGAGTGTGCTGAGGACCCCCATAATAAGAGACCATAATTAATGTGAGGATAAAAAGAACCATAATAGATAGTTAGTAGAATTTCTCTGCTAACTGAGTATCTTAATTGTCTAAATATATAACAAGTGGTGCTTAATTTAACAGATAGTGCATCAACATGCAATTCCCAAGAGATGTTAATACTCAAGTTAATGCCAAGAAATTTTGTGATATATTGTGGTAATATAAANTAGTAGAATTTCTCTGCTAACTGAGTATCTTAATTGTCTAAATATATAACAAGTGGTGCTTAATTTAACAGATAGTGCATCAACATGCAATTCCCAAGAGATATTAATACTCAAGTTAATGCCAAGAAATTTTGTGATATATTGTGGTAATATAAAGGTCCAGCATTCGCAGTCTGAAGGGAAGAATTTTTGTCCTTACTCTTGTCGGTCATTTTGGGTTCATCTGCCTGTAAGGTCCATTCATTCTTAGGCTGATTTCTTTTGGGTAAGTCCCTGTGTTTAAGTTTCATTTTTGCTTTTGCTTTCGTTCAGTTGCATATTGTGCTGTTCCATTCTTTTTTTGGCTCCTCCCCATTTTCTTTTGTTTTTAATTCCTCTTCCCTACCTTACCTTGCCCCCACATTCCTATCCTTACCTCCCGCTCACAGTGATGATTCGCGGCGATATTCATTGAGTGAGTGATATGCGCCCAATAGCTGAGGGAACTCCCAAATTTCTAATAACTTTTCTTCCCCTTTTATCCCTGATCCCCCTCTGAGTATGAGCAGAGGCCCCCTCCTAGTCCTTCTTTCTTTTTTGTTTGGTTTTTGGTGCCCAAATCCCCTTTTGAACCCATGCCAGAGCCACCCTGGGACTTGCAGTCTTCACAATTTTTGGCGCCCATTTCATCTACATAAGTAAATCTTTTCTCATTTCATATTCTTCTACTGTCCTTAGTATTGCTTGTCTATGGGAAATTGTTGTGCCATCTTCTTTCTGGACGACCAAGATTTGTTTCTTTCCCATTGCTAGGCATTGTCTGACTCTCTTCATGCTCTTGTTGTCCTCTATAGCATCTTGCACAATTCTTCCATTAAAATTACTTACATCTTCCTTCATTGCCACTCTGATAGACTTGCATAGCTTGACATATTCAATATTTTCCTTTGGCAAGTCTGAGTGCTTCAGTTGCTTTTGCTGTTTCATCATTTTCCTGATTCTGTCGCTGAACTTCTTATCCTTTGGTCTTTTTGGTGTGCTTGCTACTTCTTCTGCTGCTGCTTTCATGACTTCCATGACTTTGGCTTCCAGTTCTACTTCTTGGAGTGCTGTAAACCTATTTCTAAGTTCCAGCTGGAACTCTTTCCTATTTTCTTCTAATTTTGCAACACTTACCTCCTGTTTTCTGCTTGAGACCAACTTCTTGCGCTCCATTCTGACGTTATTCTTCATTCTGCATCTAACTATCCTATGGTCACTTCAGGTGTTAGGAACTGGGATTATACTTAAACTACCCATGTAGAAAAAGGTCAAGCAATTTTAAATTGTTAACTTGTAAAAGTTTCCAGCACAAATTCTGGAAGGTGGATATCTATTAGTTGAAAGTTAAAGGAGTAATTAAATAATTTTAATAGAGCCAAACTAAATAATCCTTGAGGAGTTAACCTATTTTTTCTCAAACCATACTTAATGGAATCAAATTTAGCAAATAATATGCATTATTTTCCTTTGGATTTTATCTGCAAGGGCAAAGAAACTTCTACAATGACATTCCAGCAATTATGACTTAACATATGGTCTAGGGAACAAGGGAAAAACAAAGACCATGAAAATAGGATGTGAAGAAAGAATAGGATTGGTTTTGGACGAAGAGGACATAGAACAGGTGGAGAGATTCAAGTATCTTGGTTGTGTAGTGGAAAGTGGCTGGAAATGCTTAAAAGAAATTAAAGAAAGAATAGGAATGGCAAAGACTGCATTCATCAAGATGAAAAGGTTATTGACAAGCAAGCTGGACATGAAATTAAGAAAGAGGTTGATGAAATGCTATGTTTGGAATGTGTTTTTGTATGGATCTGAAACGTGGACAATTAGGAAAGCGGANAACATCCACCCAAGGAATTCTAACTGGGACACAGTAACACTACTCTTTTCTTTCAAAAAAACATTTGCACCAATTTAATTCTACTGCCAGCCTAAGGATAATCTTATAAACTTTAAATTTTTCAGTCTAAATTCCCTAATCCAAAATTAGATATAGAATTGAATAGCCTAACTTATGTAAGCAAAGAATCAAGAATTGCTTTTTAAAATGTAGCTAGTAAAACCTAATCTTACTTTGCTAACTGAAGATTTTACTCATTGCCAGTGTCAAATTCCCTACTCATTCATGATTGCTTTTTTGGGAATGACTGAAAGTTTTGCTACATCCTAAATAGGAATGAAGGCTACATGTAAGGAGCAAAGCCCAATTATCCCAAAATAAACTGTCCGGTGAAATCACACAAGGATCCAAGGGATCACTAAAATTACATGTTCTATTAAACTTGTTTTTTTTTTAACTGACTATATGCATTAGGTCTATCATTTCAGGTAGCTATTTCAATCTAAATTCAAAATCACCTATGAAATTAAATTCAACATATGGATTTGAAAAAAATTATTTTGCTTGAGAATGAAATTTTCCAATTACTAATCTGCTCAGTTAAATTTTTAAATTTCATATTGTTCACTGCCTATGGAACAAAGAAGGCAACTCTAGCCAAGTGGCTCATTTCAAGAGGAAAGAGCTCAGAATCTTAAATTATGACAAAGGGATATGTGAGTTTTAAAATTCTACACGAGCAATTAAGTAATGGAAGGCTACTTGGATCAAGGCAACCTATGAAGGTTAAGTCTGATATCCTTTAATTTTCCCAATTACATGTTGCACAGAAATTGTTATCCTTATAAAATAAAATATAAGTAATAGGTAATTATATTTTCTAACAACCTCAGTGGAGCAATTAGCTAATTTACAAACTTAATCGGCCAATAAATCACTATGCAACTTAAGTTTACAATCCTCACATCCTAGTTCTATAAGGAAGTAGTTTTTTTTTATTTCCCGTCCCATCCAAAACCTCTCTAATTTTGTTTCATTCACTTAAGATGAATCCTTCAGAGCATTTTCCTAAAATTATCACTTTAGCATTGGATTTATAGCCTAATATAAGATAATCAAGGAATCAAACTTTCAATCCTCAATAAGCAAAGCATAAAAACTCAAAATCAACTGACAGGTGACCAATATTACATGTTATTTGAACAACTGCATTTCTTACAGATTACAAGGCTTCCATGGAAATGCAAACAATCTGATAGTTATGCCTGAATGACACAGCACTGATATTGGACTAAAAGCATCTATTACTATTCTAAGATGGAAGGCAATCTAGGGCGCTTAGGGTTGATGGCCAGAGAAACTATTGCAAGAAATGTTACATAAAGCAAATCATTCTATCTGTGGTTGTTGACTATAATATTGAAGAAACTGACTCCTAACTATAGTTAAGGTAATTATGGTGTCTGCAGCTCAGCTTGAAGATATGGATATATTTTCCTAGTAAGCAAAAGGTTATCTTGAAGAGGAAATTACAGTAAAGTTGTAATCCCTCATACCTAATTCTTTATGTTGAAAGTTCATAATATTAAGGAGAATCTATAATGATCTTTGCATCTCAGTGCCATGTCGACATTATGAGATTGACCAACACTCAAAGATTTTCAGCTATAGCTTCATATAATTGTTTTACTAATCTTCCAAAGGTAAAGCAAGGACAATGACAGACTTGAACAAAGAGAAAAATATAGTAACTGCTAAAAGGTGATAAAAAAATATTGAATATTATTTCCATTTATACCTTCCACACACACATCCATGACCATATTTACCTCTAGCTATACCTCCCCCCACCCATTCTTACCCTGAACAACAACCACATCCCCACCATCAGAGATTCAGCCCCATGAAAACACCTTTGAAATAGATAGTCATTCCATACAATAAATCACTCTCCATTCATACATTGTGAGTGCGCACTCCAAACATACATCACACACAAGAAGGTGATTTGGAAATCCAGTGCTTTCGCTGACACTCTTCCAGAAAATATGCTTCACAGTTAAATACTATTGTTGCTACTGATTCTAGCTTTATGTATGCACAAATAAGTATTTTTACAAGGATTCATGTGGTAAATGGCATGAGCCTAATAATGGGACAAATAAATGTCTAATAGTTCGCAAGAATTACAAGAGAAAAAGAATGTTATATTCAGGAGGGCACCCAGAATGGCTGCAATTCAGGAGGATTTGCAGCTAATCTGTCAATATTAATGTGGCCTTTCCAGAGATAATTGTCGACCAACTAAATGATTTCATTGATGGCGTAAAAATAAAAAAAAACTCATCTTTAAAATAAGAGATATGAAACTAATAGGAAAATCATTATCCTATACCTTTAAGCTGTTGCTATGTAGCAGTATGAATTATTGCTTTAATATCTAACACAAGCCCTGGGAAGTTTTCCTTTACTGATCATTACTTCAGTGATAGGAATCTACCCTCAAAAAATTTTATATACCTTCTGTGAAATAAAAGAACTCACTTCATTTCTATAGGTAGTCTAAAATATATAATACTAAGGGTATTGAGAGACACTACACAGATAACTTATCTACTTCTAAATATCTATTTAAAAGAATAATATCCGACCATCATATACTAAACTTCATTATTTATTTGCATGCCTAGAGAATATCATTTTATCAACTGATTGTGAGATATATTGCAACAGATGCCATTCTACTTTAACATTCCCTCATGAATAAGTTCATGTCTCATAACAAATTTGCAAACTTTGATGTAACAATAAAAATTTACGATGAGGGAAAAGAGGATGGATCACAACTCATATTTAAAGATATAAATGTATTTGCATGAAATCTCCTTAAAAATTTCCAAATGTTAGACGGTATGCTAAGTTATTTTTTAGAAAGGGATTGAAATTTCTATGAAGATCATCAGAGTTGATTTCTAGTTCCATAGGCAGTACTCATAATTGGCTGTGTATAAGGATCTGTAATTTTTTTTAAGGGACAAGCACATGAGATTTGAGTATCGGGCTTAACACCTCTAGATTACTGCCCGTCACCTAAATCTGATTGGTCACTTGACCTAATGTCAATGCAGAGGATGAGATAAAAATAATGGCAGAAATAATATCTAGTAGGGAAATAGGGTATTATTACTTTAATCAATTTCACTATTAATTCTCCTAGAAACCGAAAGTGTGATACTACCTATAATTGATCCCTAATATAATCACTTGGATTGATATCATTGCTGCTTCCAATCCAGACAGAGTAAAAATCCATGGGCAGCTGTCAACACCAGGTATTTCTCATCATGATATGATCTATTTGTCATACTCTCTTAAATTACCAAAATTCAAACAAAAATACATTTACCATCAAGACCAGAAAAGTACTAACAACAAAAAAATTTTAAGTGATGCAGCCATTCTGCCGTGGCATGACATAGAATTTATCCACAATGTAGATGGTAAGGTCGAAATTCTACATACTCTCCTTGTGAATATACTTGACCTACATGCATCAGTTAGGAAAATTAGAATATCTAAGCCTCCTGCCCCTTGGTTAACAACTGACATTCAGAAAATGATGGCTAAACGTGATACAAAATTCCATCAATTCAAATGCTCTAGAGATGCAACAATCTTTAGTAATATCAATAGTAATCAAATAATGATTTTACTAATAGTTTCTTAGGTCTCAGTTTAAAGATGACTTATTTGATTTTAGGTTATCATAAAATCATTCGATTGTTCTGAAATTCTCCCTGCAAATTATACAGAAACTTTGCACAGATCTGCAGTAAAACCTCCTGAGTATAATATTCTTATACTTTTTTAATTCTAGCTTTTATTTGGAATTAGTGAGTAGGGTCAATTCAATTTACCCCCAAATCATTGCCCCCAATTAAAGAATCAGTAGGAAGGATACCATTTAATTTAAAGCATATTTGCATAGCATGATTGTCATTGGAAGCATTGGGTTTCTAAATAACTTTCTTGTGTGTGTTTGAAAAGTCGTGTGTTTGAAGTGGCCACTCACAAATGTATGAATGGATGATGGGGATGTGGTTTTTGTGAGGGATGTTATGGGTGGGGTTAAATATTGTAATGGATGTGTGTGTGTGTGAGATATAATTGGAAATTCAATGCATTTTCATCATGGTTTATCAGTTGCTATAATTATGGTAATATAGGTTATATAACTTCTTTTAGTTTTGCTAGATTAGTAAAAAATGATATAATGCAAGGACTAAAATCATTGTGCTTTTGTCAATTTGATAATATCAACATGTCACTGGAATGCAAAGATCATTATAGATGCTCCCATTAATAGTAGACTTTCATCCATCACCAATCTATGACAACATACATAATGCTCTTTACTTCTATTTTTAATTTTGATTGGGGAATTTAGACTGCATGAAATTTATGGTTATAACTTAATCCTTAAGCTTGCGATAGAATTAACTTGGTGGAAATTTTTTCTCAAAGAAGTGATA
The DNA here is from genome assembly GCA_000376725.2 of Ladona fulva. NCBI lineage: Eukaryota > Metazoa > Arthropoda > Insecta > Odonata > Libellulidae > Ladona > Ladona fulva. Next base: position 8,875 of record KZ308795.1, read on the forward strand.
AGTGTTACTGTGTCCCAGTTAGAATTCCTTGAGCGGATGTTAGGAAACTACTGTTTGAATGTTGCCGTAGATGTTTCTTTTTCTTTGCAGATAAGAATCCCAGAGAAACATAATGTATATAATTTGCTAAATATGATTTAATTAAGTATGAATTGAGAAAAAATACATAAACTGCCCATGTTTTTAAGTTGGGTTCTCTTTTAGTTACTCAATTTATTTGTTGACTTTTAATCAATTGAGTGATATCCACCGGCCAGAATTAGTGCAAGAAACTTTTAGTAATTAAATATTGCTTGCATTTTTTCTACAAGGGTATTTTAATTATATTGCCATGGCCTAGCATTGGGTTAATTTTATTTTATTTCCTTCTGAATCAAAGCCCATCAATTATAATTCACCGATATAGAATAGAGTATCAATTTCACTTCAAAATTTTCTTACAAGGAAATGATGTAAACCCAATGTTACTTGATTATAAGTATCGTATGAAGTCCTAAAACCATGACATCATGATACAAATATATTAGTAAAATAAGAGCTATTTAGACTACTTGAGTCATTTCGTGCATATGCACCAGTAGGGAAACAAACGCTACCCTTTTTATTGAACACCATCTACACAAGTATATGTTTTATTTTGCATTATTACTTAGAAAACTTTCACAATATAGACTATCTGGGTAAATATTCATATGAATAATATCATTTATAACATTAGGACAAAGTTCCTTGGACACTAATTGCATTTTATTTTGTTTCCCGAATGAATTTAGTGCTAGATATTTGCTGGAAATACTGATCTTGCCCTATAGCCTCTTACTAAGTTTCTCTTTCGATACAGTAAGATGACTCCTTATATTTCGTTTGTGTACCACATAGGATTAAATGCCACAACCCCTTTAATGGTGTCACAGCTTGCACCTTTGGGTTGATGCATTTTCCCTTTTGTTTCTCATGTATTTACACTTATAACTTATTCAAAATACTCTCCTTTATTTTTCGAAAACGAAACTTCCGGTTAAGTTTAAACCAAATGTTCAAGAAAAAAAAAAGGATAGTCTTTTTGGAATGTTGGGAAATTTCTCATGGCCAATTGACATGACAGACATCCACCTGAGAGGATGAAGCAAGAGCGGATAAGACCAAAGGATTTCTGGTGCTATGCTTGCAGAGGAAAGGGTCACATATTGTGGAATTGTCTAAAGAACAGAGAGAAAGATAGCGATGGAGGAGAAGGAAGACAAAGTCACGGCAATGGTAGTTACATGGGAATACAGGGCTTTGTGTACTTCAAAGGACAGTTGGCCACTTGAATGAGACCTCATTGAAGAANATTTGGTCCTTTTTGAGTGAAAATACTCACTTCCAATTATATTTCCACCCTTAGGCCTTTTAACCATCTCCCATGTCTGATGCTCCCTCATGTGGTTGATCTCCTCCTCCATTGCAGCTCTCCACTCAGCTGCATACACACATCAAGAGCCTCCTCAGCTCTCTCTGGGATTTCAATTTCCTCTTTACCTTTCACAAGGTTAGCACAGGGACATCTTCTTGGAAACCTCTCTCTGGTGGATCTCCTTGGTCCTCACTCTTCAGCAGAGATGAGATGCTCTTCCTCATGGGATGAATGATCCCCCTCTCCTGGATGTGGCAGTTCCTCTTCTCCTGGAATTGGCAGTCCTTCTTCTCCCAGGTCATCCTCTCCTGGTTCCTCATATACAAACCAATCAAATTGTCTCAGCTTCACCTCTTCATTAAAGGGATACCTCCTTGGACTGGCCGCCATCTTAAAAGGGAAAATGTTTTCTCAAAACATCACATCTTGGCTCACAATAACTTTCTGATCCTTAAGATTCCATAATCTGTAGCCCTTAGTTCCTTCCTGGAAAACTAGAAGAACACATTCCACTGCTTGTGGACCAAGCTTTCCCTCCTCTACTGCTACCCATGCCCATGCCTGACAGCCAATTGGCTGTCAGGCATGGGCATGGGTAGCAGTAGAGGAGGGAAAGCTTGGTCCACAAGCAGTGGAATGTGTTCTTCTAGTTTTCTAGGAAGGAACTAAGGGCTACAGATTATGGAATCTTAAGGATCAGAAAGTTATTGTGAGCCAAGATGTGATGTTTTGAGAAAACATTTTCCCTTTTAAGATGGCGGCCAGTCCAAGGAGGTATCCCTTTAATGAAGAGGTGAAGCTGAGACAATTTGATTGGTTTGTATATGAGGAACCAGGAGAGGATGACCTGGGAGAAGAAGGACTGCCAATTCCAGGAGAAGAGGAACTGCCACATCCAGGAGAGGGGGATCATTCATCCCATGAGGAAGAGCATCTCATCTCTGCTGAAGAGTGAGGACCAAGGAGATCCACCAGAGAGAGGTTTCCAAGAAGATGTCCCTGTGCTAACCTTGTGAAAGGTAAAGAGGAAATTGAAATCCCAGAGAGAGCTGAGGAGGCTCTTGATGTGTGTATGCAGCTGAGTGGAGAGCTGCAATGGAGGAAGAGATCAACCACATGAGGAAGCAGCAGACATGAGAGATGCTTAAAAGGCCTAAGGGTGGAAATATAATTGGAAGTGAGTATTTTCACTCAAAAAGGACCAAATGGGAGGAGTTTTGAAATTTAAGGCTAGACTTGTTGCTCAAGATTTCAGGCAGGTTGAAGGGTTGATTACTCAGGGACATTCAGCCCAGTAATCCAAAGGAAAATTTTAAAGGTGGGATATTCAATAGATGGATGTAGTTGGGGCCTACCTTAATTGTCCAACTGACACTGTTATTTATATGGAGCAAGCACCTTGCTTTGAAGAGCCTGACAAAAATCCCAGAGTTTATGTATATAGATTGCTAAAAAGTGTTTATGGACTGAAACAATCTGGCCAAAATTGGAATAATTTTTTGAATATGAAACTTGTGGAAATTGGTTTAACCAGATGTATTACTGATAGCTGTGTATACTCAGGTAGTGGTGTAATTTTAGGAGTGTATGTTGATGGCATGATGATTATAGGAATCAGAGAAAACATTGTGAAATTGAAGGGTGAATTACCCAAAGCATTGCTGGTTAAAGATCTTGAAGAAGTTTCTAATTTGCTGTCTCTTCAGGAGAATAGACCTGAGAGAAATTTGTTAATTGTCAGCAAAGACAACTATGCAGAGCATGTTTTGGCTACATTTAACATCTCAGAGTGTAAATCAGTGGTTTCTCCTTTGGTGATTGTTAGAATGGGGGAGATAATTAATGAAGAATGTGTATTTGACAATTACCTGTATTGCAAGTCTATTTGGTGTTTGTTATACCTTGCTAATGGAACCAGATGTGACATTTCCAATGATGTCTGTAGACTTAGCACTGTGAGAAACCTAGTGTTTCCAATTGGAAAGATGTGAAGCATATTTTTAAGTATTTGAAAGATCTAGTTGGGACATCTGCAATAGTGCCATAGTTGCAAAACATGTAAATGTTTTCATTGTGCCCTTCAGCTACCCAGATCTTTTGTACTTAACTCCTCCCAAGGGTGGAAACTGGGTTACCCCACAGTTTTTTTCCATATTTGATGCTTAATTGCTTGATCAAATTATAATATTAATAGATGGTAATTATTTCTTAAATAAATAAAAATATGAATTGAAAAAGTTCTTTTTGTAAAGAAATATCAGACAAAATATTTAGAAGGAGCAACAAAATAGCTCATATAAATCTGAAAGATGATTTCTCCAGAGCAATAATTCAATAATCCAGATAAAGTTTTAATTGATAATTAGACAAAATAAAATATTATTGATGAATTGATTGAAGTAAATAACATTGTTGTTCTTTATTAAAAAGTCCATAGTTGCATGAAAAATTAAGATAAGGCAAGAAAAATGACATTGGGGTAATCCCCAAATCTAAAAAAGACCATATGTCTACAGATTGCTTAAAATATTCATTACAGTCACTCAGTTTACTTTCCCCAAAAAATAAACCTACTGAAAAAGGAATTTTATTTGAATTTTGGTGTAAGATACAGCAGTACTGGCCAAAAATCTACATTCATTAAGACAATTTTAATCAATGTAGAAGTTTGGCAATATAGATATTGTATCTGAGATCAAAGTTGAAATCAAATATAGCACAATATACAAGGGTCAAATAATGTATGAAATAATGTCAATATATTTAAAACTAGAAATACAAAGCCAGATTTGATTTTTCTCTAATCTATAATTCTCACATTTCCTTTTCACAGACTGTAGGGATAATATCAGGTTTATGATACACTAAATATTAATTGTAAGCCTGATCATAGTCACATTACTCTTGTGTGTAGGTCTACTCAAAATAATTCTCATTTATTCTCTATACTTGAAGGTTGATCTCTTTAATAGCATATTCAAGTATATGAGTAACTTTGCTCATAAAAAAGTCTATCTACACCATCCCAAATAGGTATAGCTACTAATTTATTTATTAACATTTATTTTCATTAATTTATTTCATTAAAAGCTTGAATTCAATGAATTGATTGGCATATTGAAATAAGACGAGAAAAATATATTTGTGCCATGTTATTTTTAATAATTTAATAGGGAAGAAAAACCATAATACATCAAACAAGGAAAATCAGCAATACAAATGCTAATGATTGTCAAAGCTATTACATCAATTAATGAAAGTGATTGAAATGCTAGGATAGTGGTGGAATCAAGGCACCTTCAAGACGAGGGATTTTGATTGGCTGTAATTCTGCATCCACTGCAGCTCCTAGGTAGCCTCTGTAATCAATGTATTAGGAGCATTATTTATTTGAGTGCTTAATGAGTTCAGATTATGTTAATTCTATGGAATTTGAATAGAAATCTACTTTTTCTTCACATTCTTATCATGGTAATATCTATGATGTGTTATTTCTTTTGATAGAAATTTTCTATCAGTATAAATAAATCAACCGATTTTAATTGAAGAGGTTATCAATAGCCAAAAATATGTGGCTAATAAACAATGAGGAACATGAAACAATCACTGCTTATCAAAGATATATTAAAAAACATTATGATCTAAAGAATAAAATAACCTTACACATCTTCTACTTGTTCTGAAACTAATTTTATCAAACCATCTGTTGTTCGGTAAGTCTTTTCATCATTAGGTTGCAGTACTTTAAGTTAGCAATCAATTAAAAATTTATTCATACTCATTTTCTTTGATGTGCACTGATAATTATTTTCTTTTATATATGCTGATATATTTTCCCACTTCACGATCTGCACAGTCCCAGTTCGATATTAGGTTTAATTTCTCCGTAAGATCCTTATTGATTAATTGAACCATTCTGGCATCAAACTAAGGACTATTTATTTGGATATCATTGCTTATTACATCATAGAGTATAGTATTCTATAATTAACTATGGTTTCATGTCTCAATCATTTCAAATAGTGCCTCAAAATGAATTCTGACTTTCCAATGGTTTTCTGATAGATGAAGAATTGACTTGCCTAAGCACCAAACCAAGTAGCAATTAGAAAGTAGCCCATCTAAAATATAAAACATAGCCCTATTCATATGCCTTGTTATATTTGTCTAGCTTTTGGAGAAATGCCCTGAAAAAATATTGAAATCCACCCTGTGTATTTCTAATGGCAGAAATTTGAACTCCTAGCATTGAACTCAGGGTCATTTTAGGTTGTACCCATTTAATTAAATTTCAAAAGCACCATCAGTAATTTCCCCTAAGTTCAAGGCGAAATCATACTGGAATTACCTCAATGTAATATCCAAGTATACGATACATTTCATAGGGAGAAATTTTAACCAAACATGGCATTGAACCATGGATCAATTTGGAAGTGGTCAACATTTGAATCTAATTCTATTCACATACAAAATTATATCTATCTAGCTTTTTGGAATGTGGCCCAAAAAATATTTAAAACCTGCCCAGTGTATTTTAAACAGAAAAAAATTGAACCATTGTAGCATTGAACCCAAGGTTATTCTGGGAAATTTCTTTGCATTATAAAAACAACTACTTCTAATTTTATTGTGAATTTTAACTCCTTATCACATCAGAAAGTGCCCAAAAGGAATTATAGAAAATCTGTGCAATGTATTTTTATGGAAAATGTACCTTTAAGATGAAACCAATGATACCTAGGTTCGATATTCCTTTTTTCCATGGTTCTTATTGTTGGGATTTGTACTTTGACAAAAATTTACATGTCAGTGACTATTCTTTTTGGACTTATATTCTTATCCTGGATATATCAGTATATACAGAGAAGCATCTATGCATATTAGCTATTACAGTGGGATTGGATGAAAATATTGATAATTACAATTAAAAGAAAGATAATAACTATGGAGAGAAGGGCACATTATTCTACTGAAAGGTAGAGCTATTATGATTGAATGAAAATAATTATGTTCTCTTGTTTCTGTAGATAAATAATTTGTTTATCAAAGTATGATATATTTTGGTGTGTGATCATTTATTGTTTCTTTAAAAAAAATCCATGTTTGTTTGTGATGAAATATGACATTTCTTGTTATATAAAATATAGGTACAGAATATTTTTCAAAGGATAGATATGATTGCTGAAAACTTCTATAAGTAATAATTAAATTACTCAATACTTAAAGTTAAAGCACTTAAATAAAATTTAGACCTCAATTTCCGTTTGTTTTTCCATGTTTGAGCATTCTCTTTTGGTGCTTGTTTAGTGATATCTATTAAGTTTTTCTTGTTGCTCTCAACATTTTTCTTTTCACTGACTGGTTCCTTTGTCACAGGAGTACTCTTATCTGGGCCAGAATTTACTTTAGAAACAGAAAAATCTTTTGCCTTTTCAGTCTGATCAGTTTCAGACAAGTTTCTCCATAACATTGATTTAGTTGTGTTTTGCACTGAAGCTGATGGAACTAGAAAAATCTCTAGTTTGGAATCCTTCACCTGAAATATTAAAATATGCTGAATTTCAATTAATACATGGTTTTTGACTGTCAAAATAATAGTAATATTAATAATAGTTTATTAATTTTCTGCAGAAATTTCAAATCAATAACATATCAGATCTATCCATTCAGGTTTTTAAAAAGATCCATTTGAAAATAGAATATTTTTAATAAAAGTCCATTATTGATTGAATGTAATTAGCAAAAATGGACCTTTTTCCTAAATTTATACTTCAAGAAAACAATAGCTGTTATTTATCATTGTACTCCTTTGACCTCTGTGAAATTCAAGCAACTGGAACAGCAGCAGTCACTTATGTTGCTCTTAAATTAATATTCCCATTTAGTTTTCAAAATAGCATTGAGATATAAAAAATTGGAGATAGTGGAATAAGGCAAATTTTAATAGTTTTAGTTTTAAATGAAATGTGTAAATTCTTTTATGCACATAAATTATTTTTCTGTTGTTGCTATTTCAGATAAACTAAGCTTGATACCACTGAAAAGTTCACAAAATAATGCATTTAGACAGTTTATAATCAAAACAAATGCACATATTTCTAACTTAAACTTCAGCTGTTCCAAATAAAAATTTACCTGAATATACCTAAATAATTCTTTTGAGTTTCTAAGGGTGAAATTTCTTGATAAATGGTATATTTTTCATTTGTGATTTGTGACTAGATAGAGGAAAATATATCCCTCATTTAATTTTTTTCTCAGTGTTCTTCAATATTATTTTGTTATGTTGGCTGTGATAATTTGAATGCTAAGAAAACTACAGTAGTATGAGTGTTGCTGAGAAAGCTATTCAATGCTATGAAAAGTGTTATTCATAAAGTCATTGAACTGCATATAAGTTAGATTTTTACGTGCAGCATTACTGCTAAGAGGTATGCATTTACCCTTGCATTACATGCAAGGGTAAACTAATTCACTCTTCATTTTTTCCAGTAAGCCTTACTCCTTTAAAGCTTTTGGTAGCTAATAGTGGAGGTAGAGGTAACACAAGTAGACAGACAGAAGGGTAAAATGCTTCTTTCATGTCTCTATTTGAAAAATTGTAAAATCACTCCTATTGCTCATGAAATTTAAAAAATGGACTTATTTGAAATTGGACACTTCCTCTGTATTTTTGGCCAAATAATACAGAAACCTGGTACAAGAGATTGCCATAATTGTCAGATCTAGAGAATGGAGAAATTTGGTAATCAACTTATTAAGAATTGACTACTTATTGCCTTGCAGATGAAACCAGATTGAGTCTTGTATCATCTGCCTTTCAATTAGAGTATCCAGGTGTGACCCTGGTCATATTATTCTATTATTCAGTAAGATGAATTTCTGTTTTTCCTTTTGTAAAACCATTTCAATTTGGGCATTAAAATACATATTCTTGAAAGTAATTCCTATTAAAGTTGAGAAATCTAAAGTTATGGATATTAAGCAACAAATAAAGGAGTTTACATGCTATGGAAGTGTTTACAAAAGCAAAAATAATATAAAGAAAAAACATTGATAGGAGAACCATTACTATTACATTACCAGTGGCATAGCCAGGGGGTTTGGGTGTTAACCCTCATCAGACCCAAAATGTGTAAAAAATTGAGGTTATGGGAGATAAATTGTAATTGTTTGAATATTTATTGTTGTACATGCCACTGGTGATTTTCATGGAATATGTGTAAATATATAAATCTGATTCCATCTTTATTACTGTCATGGCAGAAGAAGGAATTACTGTCATACTGCCTCAGGAATGTAGAAAATTTTGCATTTACTCAATGGATCAGAAACATCCAAAGACAAATCCTGGCTATGCCCCTGTCATTACTAAACCAAGTATGTACCTTTCCAAGTCACCTAATTGCTGTCCTGTATCTGATCAAAGAAACAAAATCTTGACCACTGCCAGATAAGAAATTCATCACAACATGTAAACTTGCATCTGATAATGACAACCTTGCTATTGAAATATCCACATGGTGTGTTAGAAGTTACTTTCCTTTTTAAATAGCTAAAACTTTTAATTTTTATGCATAAATACCAAAGAATATTTTGAAAATAATACTAAATATAATGGTGCATACATACCAAAGGTTCAAGTCCTGTTAAAGGATCTAAAGGTTCGTATCCAAGAAGTTCACCAGTTAGTAATTTCATAACAGAATGGAAAGCAGAGAGGTCAAAATTTGCTTTTACAGAAGTAACTGAACCAGGTGGCATGTGTTGAATTACCCCATTCCATATTTTATCAGCACTAGCTCCATAAATTGACCCCACATAACCCTCATGAATGATAAATTGGTCAATTAAATGGTTGATGTTTTGCAAAAATGGATTTGCACGACCAAGTGAAATGTAATGCTGTAGAATATTGTCCAGATGGCTAAGATGGTTAAGCAGCAGGTTGATCTGTGACAGAAAGAGTGAAAAGATAAAGGAAATACCAAGATATAGCAAATTTTAACTATAAATCATGACTTTTTTGCATGTTTTCAAGTAATAAGAACTAAGGAGGACGTAATAACACCTAAAAGCTAAAAATCTTGAATTGAGACAACAATACTTTTGTAAAAGTCAAAATCTTCTACATTAGTATGAGAGTTTTGTAAGCTTCAGCTACCAAAATGTTAGTCATGTCCTGTATTTTTAACTGTATACTTAGATAACCAGCATATATTACACTGCCAGACACAGAATCCCAAGGTATGTTATATACCAATTGTAATATTAATTATATATTTATTTTTCTATATACTATATAATTACTTTCTTTAGGTTAGCTCTAGATATTTTTCAATTAATTTTTTTATTTGATGGTTTTGGATTTGATGGTTCCAATAAATACCATTACATGCTTTTTGTAAGAATATTTATCGATACAGTGGTTGATAACAAAAACGAATGAAAAAGGTACTCTTTTTCAATTGTAAGAAGTACAAATTTACCTCTTTATTTTTTGCCAGTGCAACATGGCAGCAATTTATGTGGCGAGGGATTGCATCGACATTTTTCCTCAAATCAGAAAAATGTGAACTAACTGCTTGAATGAACTGCTCCAATGAAGTATCTGCAAAGTAATGACTACGTAATATTTACGAAATTGAGGAATATACATTATTATGACCATAAAAATATTTTGCAACAATTATAATTGATGGCATTAAAATGCCCTTGGAACTAAGACATGAAGTAATTCGCTCTTACTGTATCCAGGTCCTGAATTTCCATAAAATCAAAGCATCATCTTATAAATGCAACCTACTTGGATAATTTTGGCTAACAAGTTGTGTATTTCTAATCTTCTTTCTGATTTCCTCATCCCCAGTCTTCCAGGCTGTGGTGATAATATTCACAAATTCTCTTGTTTTCAAAATTTTTTCCGATTCAAACTGAGCTGCTGCAGCCCATAAAGCTTGCAGTTTGGAATCAACCAGCTGAGTTAGCTGGAGAAATTCTTTGAGATGCTCTCTATATTGCTCTTCTAATGGTGTTAGCTGATTCAGTTCTCGCTGGAGCAAGCAAACCTTTTTTGAAAAACATTAGTGACAGTATTCACTGGTGCAAAATAGAGCAAGATCACCATTAATTCTATGATAATACTATCCCCTCACATACATATCTATAAATAACCGGACAGGATAGCGGGAAATCTTAAAATATTTTTAGTTTTGAAAAGCAACTGCGATTATTTGGTAGAAAAATTACTAATATAATACACATTGTCGCCAATCAATTTTGGTACATTGGGTTGACGAAGTAAAGAATTCAGAAACGTTTCAAAATCTATTTTCATGTTATGTTTTTCCTTGACGAAATAAGAACGTTAGTGAAATACTCTGAAAAATATTATAAGTCGTTCATACTGTTGAAAGTGTTTTCAGAAACGAAGACTTGGGGTGAGTCTCTAAGCTCGGGAAATAATATCGCTAAAATAGTAAAAATATCTTACATTTGCTACTATAAATAGAATATAAGCTCATGCAACACAAAAATTAAATGTAGAAAACGAGTATTAAGTCTTTCATCAACATAACCTAATAAGGTTTCGATTTAAAATTACTCAAACAACTTCTGTTACGAGTTCATGGATGAGAAGAGAAAAATGACGTTAAAACATGGAAATTTCGCTAGATCTAGCAGTAAGTAGCAATTTAGCGAATGGTTGCTCTAAGTTCTCCTTTCCAAAGATCCTCTTCCTATCTCTAGAATCGTAAAAATAATTACTCACGTCTGTCTGCATTCTTTTAACAAGGTTACAACACAAATTGAGTTGGGCACCATTGATAAAGTTTCTTTCCTTCAGATTTTCCATTGAGAATCTTCAAATTATCGATTGGTTCTATATTCTCTCTCTTAATGTAAATGCCTTAGATAGTATGCTACAATGTCAACAAGGACGCCGTTTCGACAATGCAAATGAGTTCGATACGCATAACAATTACCGATTAAGCTCAATCATTCTGCTGTGGGGCATATATTATTAATTAAATGTTGCGCATTAGCAATCACATAATAGTTTGACATCTTAGAATAATATTCTCTTAAAGGGGGGTTTATTCGAAGTTTTACATCCATACACTATATTTTGACTATGCGAACGATTTAACGGTTCGTGCAATAGAAATATTCTGTAAAAGCCAAATTTAATGTAATGAATTCTCGTTAATGTTTGTAATGGTCGAAATAAAAGTATATTTAAGCGCAGAAAGTAATGTTTGCTTGCTGCTGCTTAATCCTATATGATGTTGGTTCATAACTTGAGGTCCATTCCATCTTAGGACACTTGGCTCTTCTCAGATTTTCATCAAGGCATCAAACCGAACCGAAACCAAAAAAATTCTTTCTGTTGTTCTTGAACTGCAAACCATTATTTATTCCGTTCCATTTCTTGGCTCCCTACAATGTACATTTTACCAAAGTGTAGTTTGAGGAAGGTTTGCTAAGTAGTTGTTTAACAGCAACTATCAGAAGATATGTTTCAGTGGAGGGAGCGAAAATTTAACATTTCGAACCGGATCGACGTTGGCAAAGGAGCCAAACCGGAACTGAGCCGATACTTAGTATTTTCGTTGAACCAGAGCGAAAAATGGAACGGAAAATATTACGGTTCGATTACGGTTGTTTTCGTGGGCCGGCCATGAGGGAGGAAGAACCGTGTATGACTACTAGCATCCGGGCCCCATTATACTTACTTATTTGGCAATCAATTCATACGTAGAAAAATTATGCAACATCAAATATTCTGCCTTACTAATGAAGGATTACTTATTAGACGGAAAAACAGAGAACGGAGTAGTTTGGAAATTTTGCACCCGGGCCCCCCTTACATGATGGCCGGTCCAGATGGTTCGTCTCCGGTTTTGTTTAACTACTCTTCGGTCTGTGGACATTTGAAAGCTGTTAATTCATACATAAATCACTAACTATATCCAAGTCCACTAAGTCTTTTTCCCTTCGATTGTCTATTTATATATTTTTCCTTATGTTAATAATTTTCGACAAAGAAGTAATTCTACTCTTGTTCATAATACATTTCATTGAAATCGGTGACGGTTAAGCGGGGACCGTTGGTCCACTTGACACGGAATCTCACCTTAACATACCAAGGGGGGTCCTCGGAGGACCCCAGAATTACATTTTTAGTGATCATGCTGTAACTATGACAAAATTTAAAAAAATATTTTTATGTATGTTCAAAAAGCTAATAATGACAATTATTCAGTAAGAGATATTTTACACATCAGTAAAATAAAAGATAAAATAAAAATTATTACTTACGACGCAATGGTCAGATCCATCATTGTGTACGCAATCCCGACTTGGCACTACTGCGCCAAAATGCACCTTCAGAGAAATCTTAAGTTTGAAAGACGTATTTTAAAAAGAATTCTTAATATCCCGATGCTAACCTTTACTAAAGTAATATACTCGGCGCTCGGTCTAGTCCTGCTGGAAGAATTTTTAAATGCCGGAGTTAAGTCAAGTCGGAATTTTTATGAAAAATTAATACTATCGCCCTCGATTATACAAAAACATGTGGGACCATGGAGCCGAATTATATTAATTACTCGAGCTTTACGTCAGAAAAAAGAAGTGGGCTTCTTCAGGAGCACAACTACGTTTCAAATCTGGATGATAGATTCTTGTCCTTGTTTCTGCCGTGAATCATTAGAATTTTGCAAAAGAGAATTACTTTTGTAGAATTTAGAAAGTATGATGGTAGGTCCTCATTTCTTACCACTTTGTCCCCCTCCAAATCTAAGAACTCTCGAAAACCAGCGAGTAATAATAAATGCTTCCTTGGAAAACTATAAGAGATGAGTGGTATACTTTTGCCTATGTCTATGTGTATACCCTGCTAGCCACCTTTCGGCGTGTGGCAGGGGGTGCATGCACCAAGACTATTTACCTAGTCGATTACTTTCGCGTATCGTTCGCGGAAAAAACGAATTCTTGAATCGGTTCGTTTTCGCATCTATTTCTCTTATTTTCCTCGCTGTATCGGAGCGGCCTATATAGCAGGGAGCTTGCAATGTTGCATTATGTCCGCGACGTCTTCCGAGAACGTGGTTTCTCTGAACTTATTTAATAAATTTATCCTTAGCGTTAATCTTCTTTTTTCTAATGATTCCCATCCAGCGTTCTTGAGCATCTCAGTAACGCTTACTGATTTATCATAGCAATTCTTCACGAAACGTATCGCCTTTCGTTGCACCTTTTCTATTTCTCGAATACAGCACTTGTCGGCCGGGTCCCATACACTACATGCATACTCAAGGTGAGGCCTGACTAACGCGAAGTAACAACGCTCGCAGACTTTTTCTTCGCTTCTTCCGACTATTCTCTTAACAAAACCGAGTTTCTTAAAAGCCTTTCCACATATGTTATGGATGTGGGCACTCCATGATAAATTATTAGTAAGGGTCACTCCTAGATATTTCACCGATTCTTCCATTATTAAGTTTCTCCCTTGGAGGCTATACGAGTAATCTTTAGTTATCGATTTTCTTTCAAAGAAGTTAATTACTGAACATTTATCTACATTTAGCTCCAATTGCCAATCATCGCACCATTTCGCAATTTTACTTAAGTGATTCGAAAGGATCAATCTATCCTCTTCTCTCTCAATCTCCCTGTAAACTACCGTATCGTCCGCAAATATCCTAACTTTACTATCGATTATTTTGTTAAGATCGTTGATATATATTAAAAACAGTATCGGCCCATTTACGCTTCCCTGCGGGACGCCCGAGGTCACCTTAACTAGGTTGGAGCTAATTCCATCAAGTACTACGCGTTGTTCTCTGTCGGAGAGGAAGTCTTTTATCCACTCTATTACTTCTGCATTGATGCCCGCAAAAAGTTTGAGCATTAAAGTTGGATCGTAAACTGTTGTATTATAAGCTCGGGAATATTAGCCTTTTGGAGCTAATTTTTGAGACCTTTCCAAATGAGTATGGTGTGGTTTTTGTTCGAATCCGGTTTCCTGAAATTCCACAGCGATTCGTTCTTTCCCCTCCCTCTTCTCAAGTTCCAAAACATCACCACTTTACTTTACACTTTACTACATCACCTGTTTTCATTCTTACCTGCAAATCAGTTAGTACCAACAGAAAATTTAAGTGAAAGATTTGGCCGCTAGAAGATCGACAGAACTCGCCCACAGAATTTTAGAATTGACTGAACATTTGCATTGCTCTAAAAAGTTATGTGACGAAAACTTTAAATAAAAAGTCATTTCAAAGCAATTTAAAATAAGATTTACCAGTCCAACGAAACCATAGAGTGGTTTTGGCATGAAAACCACAGCAACGGAAAAGACTGGAGAGAAAGAAAATTTTAGAAAACTAATTAAGTTTTATTCTTTAATGGCTAAAAAGCCTGTCTGTATCAGTGTGTGTAGTCCCTGTCAGCTTAATTTTTCAATCCCCCCATGCACTTAAAGGCACAGATCTATATCGCCCATCAAGTGGGACCTATTTTATTTGATTTCCCCACTTTCCCCCAATCTTTAATGTCTGTAATACCCGTTGGTTGGGCCCATTTATAAAGACGCCTTATTATTATTTCCATTGAAACCTATCGCCCTTCCTTCTGAAAGACGTCGATTCCTTACTTTGAGCAGTGGATTGCCTCCAGCGGCGGCCGGGCTCAGCTTTCCATCGGCGCACCGAACCTCCTCTTAAAGTCACTTTCACTATTTCACTAAAATTACCAATGCTGACTACACAAATACAAGACACTTCATCTTCTCGATCCTCTTTACCCGGAAGTTTCTTCAGCTTCGGCCGCTTCGTTGAGGCTGCCAAAGATCCTGCGTCAATTGAAGTTCTTGTTGCCGACGTTATGCAAGAAATCCACTGAGGGTAAATTTTCAAGGTTTATGTACTAGTTTTGGTGAAGGAGAAGCGTTAGAGGAAAGGTTCGGTAGGGAAGGAGAATGTGAATGAAGATTCCTTCGATCGATTGGAGATTGATCTAACTCTAAAATTTTCTTACTTCTTTTTTTTCGACGAGGCAACATTTCGCCACTTCGAAGACTAAAACAAATGTCCAGCATACCAACGAGTATCGAACGACCGCGAATAAAACTTAAACGGCGAATCTATTTTATAAATTTGAGCCCTATTTGACTCACTATGCCGTTTTCTCCCCATTGGAGATTCAAAGGACACATATACAAGGGGAGTTAACATTTTATATTATACATTTTACCAGAGGCATTCAAAAAAGCCTCTCATTGCCTTTCACAGAAAATGATATATACTTCTCATAGTAGCCCAAGGACACTTAAAGACAAGATTCATTTTTAAGCACTTGCAACAAATCCGGACGACAATATCGCTCGATCGTATTTTACTTTGAAATCATCTCAGACGCGGTAAAGCATGTTTCTGTTTCTTTGAAATCTCCTCGTTCGTTACATGCTCGATTCAGTCTAAGTCTATAGTTCTGAATTATCTTTTTACTAACTAAATTAGGACTCGTTTAAACTCAAAGTTTAAAAAAATTACTTTTTCGGAAGTTCTGCCTTAATACGAAATGTAACACGAACAAAATGGAACGACAATATTTGACAAGTGTAGAGAATATTATAGAGAATAAAATTTGCTCCAGTTTACCATGTTCAACTGGCAAAAGCAACATTTTCCATTCAAACCTACATTAAGGTGCAGCGATTTTAATCTTACTTTCCCGGAGTTCTTTTATTCTACCACAAATGCTCCTTTTGACCGCGTGATCTTTCGAGCAATTATTTAGAAAATCATCATATTCTAGCATTTCATAATAATTTTTACAAATACGATAAAAATTGTAATATATAGTTTGCAGTGATTATCATAGCGCTGCAGATTTTGTGAGAAACAGCTCTATTATCACTTGTATACTGGAGAATTTTGAAAAATATTCAAAATTATTATTGACTTTTATACCAAAATCATCTCTATCTTCCGTTCGTCATGGTGTTACGTGTTTTTTTCATTATGTGCGTAATGAAAAAAATTCTTATCGTAACACAAGGTATAGTTTATGCCGAAAGTTCTAACTTTGTTAATTCTTTTTCTATAAGAAATAAAAAATTTCTAAGCGTATAATAGATTATTAGAGAACGTATTTCCTTTCATTTTACGTTTATGAGAGGAATGGGTGGGCATTTACAGATTTCCGGAGAAGTGCTAATTGTGCACTGCATGTAGTTGATTTGAACACAGATTTTTAGCACTCGGTCCAAACGTCATGCACTTCTCATTTGGCCCAGGGAAAATGTATCGTCTGCAATATTAATATCGTCTAATATTTAAAGAACCATATTTGTGATATATGTATTACAATTTTTTATATAATTCATTCGAGAACAAAATATCAAATCAGACATTGAACAATCCTAGCGTATCCGATCGTATTTTTCGCGAGTGGTTATGATAGAGGAAGGTTAAAGGACGATGTATTATATAGCTACATATAGGATACGGTTTCTCTGCGTAAACCACAAGTGTCACACAAGCGGCCCCTTTATGCCGTACGTTTCAGGAACAATGAGATATCCATCCTAGCTATCATAAGTTCGATATCAGAAGGTACCGAATTCCTGAAATTTCCCGTAAGAATGCATTGTGCAGATTTTTGTAAATTTATTTTGAGTGCCTCTGGGATTAGAGGAAAATTGAGTTGTTATTAAAGGAGGTGCTTCTGTAACATAAACAACAAAGATATTACCCAAAATGGTCTTGGGTTTGATGTCAGGTCAAAATAAATTGCCAACACAAAATATGAGTTGGTTTCCCACAGAGATGGCTCTCCCCTTGATCGATACTGAAAAAAATATTAAGTAAAAGTGTGTGAATCAGAAAGAATATTTGATTTATTTTCCTTATTGTCCTCTAGCATAAAATTTTGTCTAGGGTGAATTTCACTTACGGAAGTACATATAGGAATTAAATATTTCATTTTCCACTAAATCTCTGGGAAATCTAATTGAATAGGTATGTACTTGAAAGGTACCAGAAGCTTTTGCTTGCCACCAATAAATTAGCAGAAGATGTCGAGCAGAATTTTCCTCGTTGTCTAAATTTGTTTTACGAATACGGAAACATAGGAAATAGAAATAGAAAAGTCCATAGAAATTTCATATTAGATAAATTACCCCTAGTTCCTGCAAGCATATGAATCCATTTTGGCAGCTAACGTCACAACTAAAACATTTTGTAAAGTTAACAAAACTTATGATGATAACATTTGCCACAGAAATGATGTTTGGTATGCCAGATTTCAATTTTAATTTTCTTTCTGATCATCTACTGCTGGGAATTTTAATTCTCAGTAATTGTGTTGGATTTCATAAAAAATGCAATTCTCAGCAGAGGGTTCAACAGAACAAAGTTTGAAAGGAAGGATGTATATATATTCACTTTTCCTCTCTTATGGATTTCCACAACATCACAGCTGCTTCTGTACATTTTATGGGACAAAGTAATTTTTTACAAGAAGGACAGGAAAGAAGGGACAGTCCAGGCAAAAATGGCAGGCATGGTCAGTCTATATATATGACTTATCTAGAGCAAAATTATGATGCAAAATTATGCAAACAATGTGCCTAGAAATTCTCCTCTAAACAATATACCTGGTTTTTCTGGCTTGGTGGGTTAATTGGGTCATATTAAAACCAATATTTTGATGTTCAATTTTCCTTGGGAATTTCACTCCTTTATGAGTTAGTGATAACAAAAGAATTCAGAGAAATTACAGCTTTAATTCTTCTAAGATTATATATAAAAATTATAGCAGCTTTTATCTGCTTTGATACATCATCACAAATATTATATATCTTTTTAAAAGTAGATTGTGAGATCCTTGATTTATCATATAGTTCTTCATGATTTCTTCAGTCATTCCATAAACTTTCCCAGATGAATGAATATGAAATAGGAAACTGAATGAAAAATTTTGGTGCAAGTACATAGAGTAAATTAAACTTTTAGTGATAAAGATGTTCCATAGTTGTCCAGATTTGGATGTACAAAATTTTAGAAAATAAAACATGATGCACATTATTTTTTGAGCATTTTGAGTATTAACGCAAATCTATCTCATTCAAAGTGGAAGAATATTGGGTTATCATAATGAATTCATGTTTTCTTCCATCATTTGAGGTATCTGAAATGGTAAAAAATAGTATTACTATTGCTGTCATTAAAGGGATATATTTAATACATGAAACATGAAATGAAAAACTCACTTTGCTGCCCAATCCACTCTTCCTGCAACTCCTCTTGCTGCAGGGAAATTGTAGCTTCCAGGAGCAATACTTAGCCTTCTAACAGGAACACTACCAGCAACATGATTTTGGCTATTCATTTTCAAAGGGATGGACTCTTTGGCTTCATCTGGACCTTGACTACCTGGCAATTTATGGCTAATGTTTCCTGGTTGTTTCAGAAGTCCATGGTACTTTTTGGAATGAGCTAATAATGATCTGCCCTCTGGGTCAGATCTTCCCCCTTCCACATTCATCTTCCACTGAGGACTGACATATGAAGCTCTGCTTTCCATGAAATCTGAATCCCTGAAATGAATGTAAATAAAAATTGATTAACTTTGGTTCAGGAATATCATCATCAGAATGAATTGGAATCATAAGCCAGAATATGATAGTCATGAACTACGTATCTCTCAAGAAGGTACAACATAGAAATGTTTTTTAATACCACTCTTTATTAACTATTTTGAAAAAAATAAATTGAAACAGATACACAGAGGGATCCACAGGTTCATACATCACCTAGCAAGGTCATAATGATATGTCAATACTATATTTTAGGACACTGTTATACAATGAGCTAAAATACACTGCAAAGCCATTTGGAGAACTGGATATCAACCAAAGCTAAGGAAAAAATGAGCAATAAATGTAGGAAACTAAAACGATAAAGGTAAAAGAAACAAACAACAGAAGTTCAAATAAGAAATGATAAATAGAAAAATCAACATTGCATTCCTATAAGAGACCAGAAGAAAGGAAAATATCTAAAAACTTTACAAAATTTATTCACTGGCAGACTTAAGGGGCAACAAATGATGTATGTATAGTTATAAAAGTAAGATAAAATAATATCACAGGGATCAATGAACAAACATCTAATAAATTATACTGAAAATATGGGCCTCTCTACAACAGTACAATAGGTGCATGCACTAAATGGAAATTATCACTTAAAAGAGAACAATAAATATGAAAACAGTCAATGAAGAATATAGTAGAAATTTGAGTGGTATTGGGAGCAAACTGAAATAATCCAAATGTGAGACAACATTGAGAAGAAACGGTGGACAGAAATGAAGAAAAGCTTACATGGATTTGCACAGAACACAAACTACAAATAATTAAGACACACTTTGCCTGCAAGGACATTTATGTACATATGCAAACAAGATTGAGGCTAAAACAGGACATCTGTTACAGAATTCTATATTTTGAGAAGACATAACTAAAAATCCATTGAAGAGCAAAAAGGGATACATCATGTTGCAGTTACGTCAACAAATGCAGAATGAATATAGTTTATATAGTCATCAACAAAACAAACAACCAAAATAAGAATAATCTAAATGAAAATGTAGTAATATACAACCAGAAAGTACATAAACTGCCTTAATATTAACCCATTAACACCAGCCATCCTCATATAAGGACATTGTTATTTTGACAAAATAGGTTACAAAGTCATTACGTTGTAATTTTATTGTGAACCAATTGAGTGTTGCAGACTTGGTAAGCACACAGTTGGACTCCTAAATGTTTTTGTTCAGGACTTGGTTCTGCTGAATGTGGACATAAAAATTTCTCTTACCAGTGATATGAAAGGTGGTTGTCCTTAAAATTTGTGGACACTTTGTTATACTATATTCATATTACACAATTTTAAATATATCAATTCACAGTAAGTAGGTCATTTTATAATTATATTTTTAGTATAGTTGTTTTTATTACAAGGTAGATCAAGCTGTCCTCAAAGGAGGATGTTAGGCACATATGTAGGCTACTTTTATTTATCTATGTTTTAGGTACAACATTGGGTTATTGCACCATGGAGCTGAATTTTTCACGAGAAAAGAACTTTTATGGATCGAATGAGGCCATTTTTTCTATAATGGATGAAAAATGTAACGATATTAAAAATTCCATGGAATTTCAAATAAATATCATTCCACCAAATTTAGATGAACTGACTGACTGTGAGGAAGGGGATGAGAAGATATTATGTGGTCCCAATAAATTTCCACAAGATATTCCTGGAACGGTCAAAGTGTTAAATCTGGAAATTGTTACAGAAGAAGAGGAAAATGAAACTAATTTATTTAAAACTATTTAAGGTGACTACTTTGACTTTGTGAAACCCAATTGGTTGAAGAAACATCCCACTTATTCTGATTTGGACCCAAATGTTAATGTCTCAACTGATTCGTTTAATACCGTTAAAAATGAACTGAAAGATTTAACACCCAGGGGTATATTTGAAAAGCTGCTTGCTACTGATAAAATTGTGCAATATGCTTGTGATCAAAGTGTTCTCTATGCACAACAAAAAACTATCATATGTTTAACGTTAGTGTAAATGAGATGAAAGCTGTTTTTGCTATTTTACTGTTTACAGGGTACCATAGTTTACCACAAGAACGAATGTATTGGTCCCTCAATGTATGTCCCTCAATGAGGACTTGGGTGTTCCTCTTGTTTACAACAGCATATCTCGAGACCGATATATAGAAATCAAAAGATTTTTGCATTTGTCTAATAGCAGCAAAATAGGGAATTCCGAAGACCAGATGTTCAAAATTAGCCATTTATGAACATGCTCATAAAATCATTTTGCCAATGGGGTTTCATTCACAAAGATTTTTCAATGGATGAATCCATGGTAAAATACTTTGGACATAATCCAGCAAAACAATTTATAAAAGGAAAACCCATAAGGTTTGGTTATAAAACTTGGATGCTTAGAAGTTCTTCGGGGTGTTGCTATGTCTTTGATGTGTACTGTGGAAAAAATCACAACAAACCAAAAGATTCCAAATTACCTCTTGGTGCACGAGCCATGATCAATTTATTGAACAATGTACCAAATCCCTCGAATCACACATTTTCTTTGATAATTATTTCACCACTTATGCATTATTGGTATACCTCAAAAAGAAAAAAATCAGAGCACTGGTGACTGTTAAAGACTACCGTTTTGACAAGAATAACAAAATAATGTGGGTAAAGTGGAAAGATAATAATGTCTGTTCTATTCTCACAAATTATCACTTTTTTGAACCAATAATTAATGTAAAACAATGGTCAAAAGTAGAAAAGGCAAAAATTAATATTCCACAGCCGGCATCATTCAATACATACAATGCAGGCATAGGCGGTGTAGATACGCATGACCAATGCATGTTTCTGCAGAATAGCAATAAAAGGAAAAAAATGGTTGTAGGTTTTATTCACGTATATGCTAAACATGGTTGTCACTAATGCCTGGAAACTACATAAAATGGCTGAAAATGAAAAAATAGACTTTCGTCGGAGTATCAAACGAAGTTACCTAAGAGATGCCAGGACCAATAAATACAATAAAAAATGCAAAACCGGTAGTAATCTACATTTAAGTAAGGACAATCATTTTCTAGAAAAACCAGAATAACAATTAAGGTGTTGTATCTGTCACAAGAAAGCTAGACGGTCTTGTAAAAGATGTAAAAAGATATTGTTTGCAAAAGGGTTGCTATGAAAAATAACATACATCTGCCTAACGTCCTCATTTGGGGATGGTCAGTTTTTTAATGTTTAAATAAATTCTGCCAATTTCTTTACATATATTGTTTTATTTTGCATTTTTCTAACCATAGAATGAATCATAACAATTTTCTTCCAGCCATTACCTTGCTGGCGTTAATGGGTTAAAAAGCATTAGATTAAAAATATGAATAGGAGTAGAAACAGATGAGGAATATGAGTATATAAGGAACAGAATGAAGGAAGCAGCAGAGGTACCATTGTGGCTGGAACAGGGAAAATGATCCATACAGGTGGAAGCAGGAAATTAAGCACAAAGACTCAATAGAAAAATAAATATAATCAAAATAAGGAAATGTGACTTCACACAGTCACAGGCAGTTGGCATCATCCCATTTCTAATATCTATACTGTTAGTTTCTTATTTATCTATACTCTATCTTACTATCATAAACTTTCTGTCATTATCACGTATAAGTCACTATCAAATGGTCCCAATGAATGAAAGAATTCAATTTTTTACCAATACCAATACAATTCCAGATAAATGGAAAATTTAGTGGAATAATTAATAGAATGGCTTATAAGAAAGGAGGTTATCCATTACATTGAACAATTTCGGTAAAAGTTGAAACAGAAAGGGATCAAGATCTTAATTAAGATTGACTAACTATCATATTTAGGTCCTAAAGTTCAGAATAACAATTTAAGATTATTCTATATTTTACATTACATAATTTTATTTGTTATTATTCAATTAATATTAAGTGAGTGGTTTAAAAAAGTTATAAAGATATTTAAAATAAAAATTTTATTTGAAACTAAAAAAAAGTAAAACTAACAAACTTTTGGTAATTTGAGAAATGAGTATAAACTAGGATTCCATATACACATATGAAAGAGTAAAATGAATTCACATTAAATACCACATTTAGGTGTTATTCAGGTCTATT
>KZ308795.1:37185-47693 GCA_000376725.2 Ladona fulva
CTTGGCCAGGACAGCATTAATTATCCTATTTTAACAGATTTTTCTTCATATTGACCAATCACACTCTCATGTTGAATTTTTTGTTTTAATATTTATTGCTTCACATCAAGTGTCAACCCCCGAGATTAGAAAAAGAAAATCACTTGTTAGGCACACAACTTGCAGTGAACTTGTTAAAAAGGAGATAATTTTATTCTAATAATATTTCTTATTCTTATTTAGTATTCTTGCAGAGACATTTTGCATTACAATAGACCATCTTTTGTATAATAGCATCCAATTTTGCACCCAAAGGAAGACTATCTCATCCATTGTATATCACATCTTCAGTTAAACTGCTCTATAAAAATTTACTTCAAATTATAATGATCTGATTGAGATTCATCAACTTTCCTCAATTTTAAACCATTATTATTGGATGTAATTTTTCAATTTCATATCTCAGTAGCCTTTTATGAGAAAAGCTTTAAAGTTTTTAAGAATTCTCCACTTAAAATACCACTGGTTGTTTCTTGATACACTTACTAGGTAGGGGTATGAGGAAATATCTATAATTATAAATCATGTAACTTAACAAAAAAAGTGTTCATTCTTACTCAAACGCATAATCTCCATCTTCTTGGACTCTTTTCCTGTTGCTGTTACTTGGAACTGTGTGTAGTGTTAATGGTTGATGGGACAAATTTTTTGGAAGCGCAGCGTTAACTTTAGATCCACTATCAACTCTTGTCAAACTCTTGGATTCGAGTGGATGAAGACCAAATTTCTGTCCCACAAGAAAATAAGGGTACCTATGGAAAAGTTTTCAACTAAGAAATTTTACAAGATGGAAAACAAATTCAATAAAATTATTTCTATCCTTCTCATATCTCAGATAACAACAACTATTTTGCAATATTGGTGAGAATTTATGATTAAAATAGTCCGAATTTGCAACCAAGAATCATATATAGAAATAAATTCCTGATTAACTTGTACAAGGAATTTACCATAGATATAAATAGAAAAGTTTTATTTCATTGTATGATGAAGGAATTCCACTAAGTCTTGCTTGAGAAAGTATCTTTTAAATATTGTATATTTATTGCATTTCCTTTTGAAAGAAGTGATAACAAGTGTATAAACAACTAAATAATATGTATATACTATCTTACTTTTCCAATCAAAGTCATACAGAAAAAAATCTATCATATTAGAACACATCTCTTTGAATGTCCAGCACATAAAATTTCAACCGTTTGATAATTGTTAAAGAATTGGCACAAATTTACTCAGGAATCAAGAAATTTAATGTATAGTTGACAACAAGAATATATGCAAATATTTGATGAAGAAACACAGCTTACCTGAGAGATTGCTGGGCCAAAGGCCTCCGACTAGGGTTCCAACTTAGCATATCATTCATTAATGTTATAGCTTCTGTACTAGCATTTTTTATAATGGTATAAAGTGGCAAACGTGGAAACTGGGGAAATTTGAACTTCATAGCTGAGGCCAAAAGCTGTCCATCAGGCCAATCTCTCTAGAAAGAAATTAAGAGAAGGTATAAAATCATATCCATAACTCAATCAGTTTCTCTGTAAAAATTTGTGTCCTTCTTTGGTACTACCAGGTCAGTGTAATCTTGGTTACAAATACAAAGAAAGCAAAGAGAAGAAAGCTAAAAGAAAGTCTACCAGATGCACTGTCAGAAAATAAGTAATAATAATTATCTCTGCCAGTTAGCTGAACTTGCAATGGTAAACTTTCTCAAATTACAAAGAAACATAAATGAATAAAGATTGAGGAAATAAAGTGCATTTCTTGGTCATTTCAATCTGTTATAAACTGTAGTTACAAATCCTAAAATTCATATCCTCAGTATGACCCCAGTTTTAAGAGCCTGTGGTTTCAAAAATAGACTTTTCCTATATTTATTCCATAAAATATGAAATGAAATATGAAATAATATGAAATGAAACATTTTAACTGAATGTGAATATAAATTTTGACTAATTTTCTGAATTTCCTTAATATTAAAGGTGATCCATACCTTATCTGGAGTTCCAAGAATAGAAGTTATCTTAAACAATTGGTCAATTTCACTACTACCAGGAAACAGTGCTCTGAAGGTGTATAATTCAGCTAATATACAGCCAACAGCCCAAAGGTCAATTGGGCTACCATAGTTGGTGGAATGCAGCAATACTTCTGGAGCTCTGTACCTGAACAATTGCGAGTGAATTGGAGAAAAATTATTTTGGAAAATATTATCCACAATCTTGAGGGTTGACTGAAATTTACCATCTTGTTGACACATAATCAGTGTAAGGAGGACTAGAACGGATTTCTCTGGCAAGACCAAAGTCAGCTATCTTCACTAATTCTGGACCACAGCATAATAAATTTTCGGGTTTCAAATCTCGGTGGAAAAAACCATGGCGATGCATAAAAGACAATCCCTGTAATACTTGGTAAATGATGTTCCTAACTGATGATTCAGGAAATGGCTTCTTCCTGAAAGAAAAAAAGTTTGAATATACATTAAAATTGGGCCAATTTACACAAAAATAAATTCATGAAAACCTTAGATTCATTGATGATAGATGCAGCTGTCATTAATATTACATAACCGTGACTAATATAAAAATATATATAAGATTAGATTCCTTGAGATGAATAAATGATCATGTTACACCTCAATTTACTCTATGAAGAAGAAGCTTATGACATGTGCATATAACTTTTATTTGTGAAATCATACCTGTCCTTCATCAACTGATATAGGTTTTCCTTCATATACTCAAACACAAAATATAATGTGTCATTTTCTCTGATAACTTCTTTCAGCTTCACAACATTTGTATGACTAAGCTTTTTTAAGGACTGAAAATAACAAAAAAATTGATAACTGAAAACTGATCTTCATAAATATGTGAAATATATAGTTACATCAGTTAATCATACCTTGACCTCGCGTAAATTCATGGCCTCTTCCCAGGAATAATATTTTCTCTTCATTCTACATTTGAGAAAAACATTGTGATTTGTACACCATGGAATTTGTTCTCTTTTACGGCAGTAAGAAATTTTAATAATAATACCTCTTTATTGCCACCATTTCTCCTGTGTCCACCTTTCTACATAACACTACTGAACCATAAGTACCATCCCCTAACTGACTTAAGGTAACATAACGATTCATACTCTTATAATGATAAAACAAACAGCTACTGAAAAGGGACTCTGGTGATCATCATACAGTGAAAGAGGCATAGTCAGTTTTTACATGACTGGAGATTACTTTACAGCTGAGAGTTGTCACATTAGATATTACCATAAACATTTCAAGCCATAAGCAAATGAAACAATGGCTAGAATTATAAAATGAATTGATCACCATCAGCGACTTTGAAATATCGATCTTGAGCAATATAGCCCCCAAGGACAGCCCCTAGCAAGAGAAACGATTTGAAGTTGTTGATTGAGGTTACCGCATACCTGGGTTACCATGGAAACTTAATCGCTCGATGCGCCCCGGCGTTGTGTGGCGTTGGAAGTTGGAACTACTCTATTCTAGCGGTAACTTCAACGACCTTCAATGATTTACGAAATACTTTCGCTAGTAATAGACCGTGATTGCTAAATTAAATACACTTTACCGTTGAATATGAGACTAAGAAATAAAAAATCAGATCACTCGACGAAATTCATTGACTGATTACTGAGTTATTAATCATTACATAAATAATCTTGATTCTCTAAGTTGCCCACATTTTTATCCTATCCAGTTGTATACGTCATTTAATATTTTTCATTATCGAAAATGAAATTTTATATCCGAAAGAAGCTAGAGATGTGAAAGAAATCATGAGGAAGAAACACCGCCGCTATAAGCCACACATTAATGAGTAAAACATTTACATATGTCCAGAATCAAAATATCACTGCGGCTAAAACGATATTTGAACTCCATTGTCGTTTTCAAGAGATGAATTCAATACAGATATTCAAGCATGAGATAAGAACTCGATATGCAAAAAGGATACGAAACTACTATGAAGTATGAAATAGCCATTCAATAAGTGAATAAACGAATCATCGTAACAATAAATTACTGGTGTTGAATTATAACAAAAAGACGTTCAAATATTACTTCTTTGGCTTGGAGTTAAATGATTTTAGGAAATACAGAATTACAAGCATAAAAGTAAATGCGATTAAATTTCTACTGAAGCAAAATCTCAGTCAGTATGACTTCGTCGGGGATTTGCTAGATTTTCATCCAGTGCAGCTCTTTGGAGAGTAGAAACCAATACCTTGACTTTGTGGTAGCTTTCCATTTCGAAGACAAATAGAAATAATACTTCTAGCTTTACCACATAATAACCAGTGATGGGTAAAGTACTGAAAAAATGTAATCGGGCTCAATTACACTGTCAAATTTGTAATTAATTACAATTACTCTTTGAAAAAGTAATCAATATGATTACAATTACTTCTGTAAATGACGCAATCGCAGTCAATTTTTTCTCAAACAGGGAGTACTAACACGCAAACCAACATTTGAGTTATTCTTTAGTGCCATAGTATTAAAGAACAATTAAAATGTTGGATTTAGGCATAAATATTTAGGCACTATGATTACTACAGTAAATATATAGTGCTTAAATATTTATGTTCAACCAAAATTTACATTTGTGGATGAGGATTTATTATAAAATCAACATCATGCAAATAAATAGAAAACACTCACAATATATTGAATATATTTAATGTAAAAACATCAATTTTTAAATATTTGAATTTACTTTGTGCGGTGTCCATGGCTGATGTCTTGATTTGATTCTTCTCCTCCTACACACGATTGCTTCCTCTCTTCACCACGTCCGCCGAGAAGGTTTAAGTACAAGCCGGTTGTATTTGTATTGCCAAACTTATATCGCGTAACCCACGCAATGTAGCTACATTGTAGCATTTATATTTTCACCCCCATTCACGTATCGTTTGACCCTTATCTAGTTCTCGAAAGCAGCTCCTGGCGGGAAGTCCCCCCCCCCCCCTCCGTGAAATAGTGAACCGAAACTCCACTCAGCAAGCCGAGGACGCAGAAACAGAATTGCATAATCAGCGCCATGTAGCTACACTGTAGCATTTACATTTTTACCCGTATTCACGTATCGTCTTCTCAGGTTCTCCGAAGCAACTCCGCTCCTTAGGCGAGGAGTCGCCCCTTCCCTCCCAAGAGAAGAGAAATTCGGCTCCAGGGTAAACGATGTAGTTATAACTGCCTCTCGATGCGTTCAGCGCACCAGGAATTCAAATTTTCAATTTCGATTACTCAAATGTAACGATTACTCGCACGAGCTTTGAAGAAGATTACCAGTAAAAATTACTTTTTAAAAAATGTATCGCTTACAAGTAAAAAAAAAACAAAATGTAATCATTACAAGTAATTCGATTACTTTTACTTCGTTACATCACATCACTGATAATAACTTCTTGGGAGAGTTTTTAAGATATTCTTCACCTCAGGCATCAACAGTATGGAATGACTTATGATTAGCAGATTCTTAGGGTTTTACTCTGAAAATGATGTTGCTGAAACCTAAGATCTTCCATTTTGAAATGCTATTATTTCTCTGACGGGAACAGGAACTCCGAAATATATCCCTTTAAATAATCAGAAAGATCACAGATACCAACGGCAAACACAAATACCCATTACCTAACCCGAAAGAAAAACAGTTTAGTCGGGTTTGACTCGAACCAGGGACCTTGAAGTTGGAAGCTAGGTGTTAATCATTCACTAATTCCTTCCTTCTTTGGATTCCCCGACGTTGACTTGAAAATGCAAGATGGTCAACATCTCCGTTCGTTCAAACACCGTCGAAGCAAGCTACAGAGAAATAAGAATCACCAAAAGCTACGAAAGAACGGCACACGATGTCAAAAATCGAAGTGGTGGTGTCAATTAGCCCAATAAGAGCTAAATGAATAACAAAAAGGTACGACAGGCCTAACGATTAACGTTAATAAATTATAGGTTTTAGGTTTTACCGTGATAGTAAATCTTAGATTTACTATCACGGTACTATTACCGTGATAGTAAATCTAAGATTTGAATCTGAAGATAAAGCTATCGTCCTCCTGTTTGTCGACACCTTACTCTATCGTCTGCACAGTCATCAGCTCGAAAGCTTCCTGGATCTTCAATCCCTCCTCCATTAGCTAATAAAAAGATACTGCCAAGGGCGAAACTTCGTGGGACTCTTTCATCGCAACGAAATATAAATCCTACGGTAAATTTCACATAAACTTAAATGTACAACAGGTTTCGTCGCCTTACGATATCATCAGGTACACTTGAATACAATTACATGTGTACCTAATGATTTCGCACTACGACGAAACCGGTTTTACATTAACGCGGGATTCACCATAGGATTTCATTTCATTATAGCTGATAAAAACGATTATTAGCTTCAAAAAGGGAAGTAGGCGCATTATGCTGAAGGAGTGAGGCGATTTGCCTTTGCATTCAACCAGAATGGAACGACTCCATGTGAGCGCAGGACGACGATCCTATGAGTCGAACTTTGCATAGCTTTCAATTCAGAGTTACCAGAGGTGTGAATGCCGTCATTCACACCTCAGCGTTTTAAAACGAAATCACAGCCAAGAAAGAGATAAGGAAAAAAATTAGATGCATTTTCCTCTATCCAGAGATGACTGGTGCGCGAGAGTCATTTGAAGATTTTTTTCAAATTGAACGCAACTCGTTCATTTGATATCTCATGTGACATTCCATTAGAGTCACGAATATATTAGGTTAATTCTATTTTATAATCGTGATTAAAACTGGCGACGTGAGGCTTTGTATTCGATATTTTCTAGGAATTCCGGAAAAATTTGGATTTTATAAATTCTACTCTGCGTCTGTCAATAAATTATGAAAAATCTCGCTTTACCAAAATAGAGGTATCTACAAGTCATTTTAATATTTTACCCTGTAAGATGAAATACAATTCTCAACTATGTTTTCGGCTAACAGCATTTGTATGTATGTATTTTTCTCCAAAGAATTTTATGAAACAAAGCAAACCAATNAATTCATTATTTTTAGTTACTGTTGGTTTGGGAAAGAATTGTTTTTGGAATTGGAAATAAATTTAAGAATTCTCCAATTCATATGCTGATCCTGATATCCAAAAAATTTCTGATATATCTGATTCCTGATTCCAAAAAATCGTCCCATCACAAATGGACATAAACTAATTAAGTTTAAGATTAACTGTCACATTGCTATGTAAGCTAATATTAATTGTCACAAAAATGTTTCTGTGAGCAAATAATACCACAGGAGTGAAATTATAAAGCCAAATGATAGAAGAAATTAAAACGGAAAATGTCTGATAGAGGAGCCATTTTTCTCAAATTATTTAAAAGTTATGCTGGCAGGACCGGACCTTACAAAAGTGGCAGAAATAATGTAGAATTGTGAGACTATGAGAAGGAGAAGGTGGGAACCCAGTTTGGAAACCTCAAGTATCATATGAGCAGTAGAGAATTGAGACAATTGAGGTTTGGCAGTCAATATTCACCCTTTTGCAAGTCAAATTCATCCTTTTACAAGTCAAAAGCATCCTTTTGCAAATCAAATCCACCCTTTACAAATCAAACTCACCCTTTCACAAAGCAAATTCATCCTTTTGAATATTGATTTCACCCATTAAGAAATTAAGAGTCTCAACTGCAATATTTTCAGGGTTATGTTGTTAAATTAATAAAATCCTATCAAAGTTGGTAATTTTATTGCATTTAGTATGCTTCATAAAAATTTTATGTAGGATTTATGTATTTCTGTTTGTAATTCATTTAAAATTACTTTCCTGCTGCTGCTCATAACAATTTCATGTAAGCTCCCAAGGAAAGACAACATTATTTTCATTGACAAATGTGGATGTAATTGTCACCTCAAATGACCTAAGGTGTGATCTAAAATTAATAATCCTGCTCGTGTGACTTTTCCTGCAGTTAGGGGACAAAATGTTACCGTAATTGCTTCAATGACAATTAGTGGAATATTAAGGCATGAAACTGTAGGAAATTCCTCTATAAATTCTAAAATATTTCACAAATTTATTCAAAGCAAAATCGAAAGAAGATAATTTATCAAATGTTTGGTTAGTCATGGACAATAAAAGCATCCAGATATACGCCCAGCCTCTGCCCTCCTGGTGCACCCATAATTTGCTGCCACCAAAACTAAATACAAAACCATAAATTTCCAGGATTACAGGTAAAAATTACTCTGAAAGACTTTGAAAAAACAGTTATTAATGACTTCATTTCTCATCTTAAAAATAGTTATAGTAAAGAAAATAGTTGAGAAAACGGATTTCTTAATGAGTGAAATTGATTTGGATAAGGATGAATTTGTATTGCGAAAGGATGCATTTGTTAAGTAAAAGCATTTAATTTGCAAAAGGATGAATTTGGACTGCCAAACCTGTAAACAATAATAAGAATATTTGTTAGTAGGAAATAATGAGGTACCAGATATGCTGTTGGAATAGGATCACATAAGAGGGGTAATAACAACAAAGTATCTTATAGTGCTACTTGAATAGAGAGGAAACAGTAACCAAGACGTAAATGACAGAAATACAAAAAGGAACTGAAATCAAAAAAAGTTATTAATTAAATGTCATGGGATGAAGAGCAGTCCCATATTTAATTATCAGTAGAGCCAATTAAAAAATCATAGTCTTTTAAACTTAAAAATATTTAGTTTTTGATGAATCACATCATAAACCCAGACATTTTGGGGAATTTACCAGCAATTGTATTTACAAGCCTGTCAAAACTTAAGGTAGGATAAAATGGAAACATTTGAACCTGTTGCTATTAGTGCTTTGCCCCGCAACATATCTAGCCATATTTAAGTAATGCTGTTTGGCATTCAATTTTGGCTGTGTTTGATAACTTGATGGCATCACAAGTGGGTCCCATTGTATTCTCTCTTTAGGGGGCAATTTGTTCTTCCGGATTTCAGACTGTTGATAAGTGACACTGAAAAAAAAGAATTTGATATCAGAGTTAACAAACATTTCTAGGCATGAAATTCACAAGATATATGTAAAGATTCACAGCATACATTTTCATTATCAGTAGCCATACTATAACAAAAAATCAAAATTTATTCTTTCAAAAAGCTTTACGGCATAAGGAGATATTTTCAAACAACAATAAAGAAATTAGTTTTAAAACATTAATATGTTGTATGTATGGTATGTTGGGAAGGAAACGCGGTAGGAGGGGGCGTAGCTCAGGAGCTCGTAAATAGCATTATCCGCGAGGGGGGTCTAACTCAGGTAGTCGAAGTTCCTACCCGGGCATTGAACATGTTAGATGTTTTTCTCTTAAAGCCCTTAGACTCATTAAATAGCATAGGCACGATTCCGGGAATAAGCGACCATGAGGCAGTAGAACTTGTTTTAAATTGGGACTCGCCCAAACGGCCACCAGCCCCAAATTTTGAAATTTTTCAATACGGTAAAGCAGATAATATCGGCTACCACGATTACCTATGTTGTAACTATTCAGAGTGGGCAAGCAAAGGAAGAACGGTTGAAGAGATGTGGCAGGGACTTAAGGACATTATTTTCAGGGGTATCAATAAATATGTTCCTAAGAAGCGTATTAAAAACAATCCAGATCCCGAGTATTACACCAGAAAAATTAGGTTGCTCAAAAAGAAAGTAAGGGTTGCACACAAAAGGAAAGATCGCGACTTACCTTCCTTAGAAAAGTATAAAGAGCTAGTTAAAGAACTGACAAAGGAAAAAATTCATGCGGAGGAATTATATATCACAAATACTCTCGACTCAGGGAACCCTAACGACTTATACAAGTATTTACGAAGATGTAAAGGGGATAGGAATTATGTTCTCGCCATAAATTCTGCAGGTGGAGATAAAATAACGCAAAATGAGAACATAGCGGAAGAATTTAATAAATGGTTTTCACAAGTTTTTAACAAAGGGCATCAGGGAGTAGATAATTCATTGAAAGAGGTAGAAGATCACGTAGGAGAAAATTTGCCGAACTATTTAGAAATTTCAAATTCTATTATTTCACGAAAGGTTAGTAAACTTAAAAATAGGAAATCGAAGGGTCCAGACGATATTCCTAGCGATGCGCTAAAATTGGGAAACAATGCGATTGTTCCATATCTAACAACACTATTTACGGCAACACTAAACAACAATTCTATTCCTGATGATTGGACGAAAGCGATCGTAATTCCAATACACAAAGGAGGCTTGAAATCATTGTTAGATAACTACAGACCAATTAGCCTAACGTCACAAGTTTGCAAGGTAATGGAGAAAATTATAGCAGATCACATCCGCGCATTTTGGAAAGAAAACGACTGGCTAAGCAAGAGACAGCATGGGTTCAGATCGGGTTTCTCATGTGAAACACAGCTCTTAGGACTCGTTCAAGATATTTCAGAAACTTTG
>KZ308795.1:59975-92239 GCA_000376725.2 Ladona fulva
CTCCAAAGAATTTTATGAATCAAAGCAAACCAATTTTATTTAATTTATTGATATAATTATATTATAAAATACTTACAATTGTATATATGTTGACATTTTCATATAATTTATAATATTTTATTCATTCTCATATTTCTACAAATAATTCGAATAATGCTAATGATTTAGGTGGTGTTTATTCGAAAGTCCATGCGATCCGAGAAAGATGACGGTAAAATATCATCTGCAGTTTTGGAGTTATATTTCAAATTGGTTTAACGTCATACAAACATCAGTTAGACTCCTCTCTTCAGTTATAACGAAGATTGTTGTGCATATAATTATTGAAATTTATAGAACATGACAGTACATGGTAAAGAAATCCCACATACTAATGAAGGAGAAATTTGGTAAGTTTAATGAAAGACTAGGTTACCGCGAGCTTCCGCTATTTCGTATTCTTTCAGTCTATAGTAACATTTATCAATGAAGTTTACAGAATTTATTCCTTTCATAATAAGGATTATACTTCCTTTTGAAGCATTTATTAATCTATGTGGACGGTTGCCTCCAAAATGTTACAGTAGTTATGTAGAATTTCTTACTTATGAGATATAAAAACAAATAGAGAACTGATCTTTAAAAAATATTTCGTTAAACTTAATCTTTAATGAGCTTGACGGGGCATTCCATGTCAAGTGGACCAATTTTAGAGAAGTGCCCCGCTCGACCATCACCGATTTCAATGAAATGTTGTGTGAACATAACTTTGGTACTCTATGAACATTTGCCAAGTTTTACATGGATGAAATATTTGCTGAGATATAGTCATTTTTTTGACCCCCTACCGCAGCCTTCTACAGTTAGACATCGATTTTTAGCAACTTTGATTACTTACTAGTCCAATAATATCGCATGGATATTTTTTTATAATTACTCGATTAAGATTAAAAAGAATCAGTCGAATGTATTTGATATCCGAATGAAGCTTTCTAGGGGTGAGTTTAGAAGTAAAGGCCTATTAATCCTCTCCTCATGTCTTCTTCTACGTGTATGTAATAATTAGATATGCTCCTGAAGCATAGTACTGTGAATTTCTTCCTTGCTGAAAAGCTGTTAAGAAGCAATATTCTATCACAAGTTATTCTCATAAAAGATAGCTATGAGAGTTTAGACAGCCCTAATATTTTAAGGCATATAATGGCGCAACTGATGTACTGCTTGTTAATTTTGTTTGATTGACAAATAAATTTAGAGAGTGATTCTATTAATCACACTAAGAAATGTATAATCGGGTCGAAATATTTTCACCAAATGACAGCCAATGCCTGTTGACTCGCTCGGAAATGATTTTTACAGAAGGTTCTGTTTGTTTAACGTGACCACAATTTTAGCTTAGAGGACCTTGGTCTTGCATCTTAAAAGTGCTTCGACAGTTAAAGTCATTCCGCGTATTTATTATCCCCCATTGGGAATGGAACCCGGGACCGCTTTCACCAAACTCGAGTGCGCTACCTAATTCACTATTCCTCCCCCTTAATCGTGACTAAACTCTTTCCCTGTTTTTACCGTAACTCAATTCAGTTGCGGAAAGGTTCCATTGCGCATATTCCCTCGAATCTTGCGGAAAACCCTCTATTTTAGACTACCATGAGTTTGATCTGATGATGCTTAGGAACAGCTCCTTGATTAAATGGTATTTATATACAATTAAATGATCGATTGATAAATGTTAGAAAATAAGAAATTCAAATAGTTAGTATATGTATCGCCGAAGCGAATACAAATTCAAATAGTTAAAAAATATACAAACACTGTCATCATTACTCATATTTCAAAATATTACTTATTGTTTTATTTCATTCATCATCATTAACTGGGACCATTTTCCTAGGATTTAAAGCTAGGGCCTTTGGACCTATGCTGCTATCATCTGATACGCTAAGTAACCAAGACGGATAATGCGCTGATGAAAGGGGAAATTACAAGATTAGCTACACTAAGACTCAGGTGCAGCGGCGAATTTCGTCCAATGACGCCATAAAAACTGCCTATTGCCCACTGAAATTGCCTTAGGACTCCCAACACAACGCTGCATTACACCCTATCACACGCTGAAATTTATGCATATCTGGAGGAATATCTAGTGGTATATCTAAAGGGTATTTATGTAGATCTAGATCCATCACGTACAGCAATCAAACCCTTTGGAAGCTCTACGTTGAGGCCACAAAAGGTGACATGACAAAGCATATGTGTAAGAAAGCGAAGGGGTGGTCGCGTTTAAGGGGTACCCAGGATTCCCAAGGAGAAACGGACATGAAAAAAGTCTGACGGAACCGGGACTCGAACCCGGGTCTCCCAATTGCCGGTCGGTTGCTCTATCCATTGAGCTATCCCGCCTTTGCCTTTTTTCATGTCCGTTTCTCCTTGGGAATTTTCCGAGATGCACGACTTATCGTGCCAAGTCATCTTACCCTTTTCCTTGGGTACCCAGGATATTTGCCCTCTTTTACTATTTGTACGACACGATGGTATGGAGGACGACAAAAATAAAAACATCTCAATTGGGATCCTAAATACAGATATATCCTATTATAATCCTTTATCCTATCCTAATCCTAAATCTGGCCCCATGTTGTCTCTGGTAAGGATTGTCAATATTTGAAAAAGTATCCAAACCTTGGGTAAATTTCAAAGGTTCTTAAGTCTTAGAACGAAGTAAGTATTGCTTTTTATTAAAATCAAGCAAAAGTTCGGAGAATATTCGACGCGAGCGTTGTCACGTAGGAAAGACATTTCGAAATGTGACAAATACGTCCCATCGACGTTGTCTGTTTTGCTCAAGGCTACCTCACGTGCCGCCGTTCACTGCAAAGAAAGTGGACCTCAGGCGGTAGGATAATTGGGAGATCATGCCTGATGAAAGAGAACCGAATCGAATTCATGTATTTCGCGGTTAAAGTGAAATAAAGTGGAAGTTATTTTGCGTTTCATCAAATTTAACAAACACAAGTGACAAATTAATCTATAGAGTAATAACTTACTGAAGGAAAATCTGTGAAATATAAATTAACTGTCTTCGCTGAACATTCTATAGATACGTTTTCTTAATTGGGACAGTAAGTATCCGTATATAATCGCCCACAAAAAAACACATTAACGTATATGACCATCAGGTTTAAACTACATATTGGAGCTATTGCGAAACTGAAAACGTTTTTGTATTTGCGCACGTTGTTAATAAATGAAAATATAAGTTACTTACTGCAAATGTAGTAATCCACGGGAATCAGCTTAGATCATAAATCGTAAACATATAGTTGCACCCGAGTTGATGCATGAATGGATAGACTGACGTAAATAAGACGAAACTAATATTCCGCCGGAATTGCAAATATTTATCATGAAACTTCCAGGCGTTTAACAACTATGCACGAAAACATGGATCAAACATTTGAATGCAGTTCAAATGTTGCGCTTATCCATTAAAGCACGGTTTTACGCGCAGGGAAAGACTTTCGTTGACTCATCTGCGGGGAGTCCCTTCAATGTCCCCCCTCCCTTTTGCAAAGTTAATCGAATTTATTAAACTTAACTACGAATTCATGTTTATACTATGTTCTGCTAGTAATGAATCGATGAAGACATTATTTTCCGTCTTAAAAACCAGTGAAATATACGAGCTTATATTCGATGTATCAAAAATGTTCAAAATTATTTTCGTTATTTTTCGATATACTCAGGGGTACTTCGATACTCACCCTATCAATGAAGGTCTTAACACGAAAAATATTTCACCCGCGGTATTGCAAATGGTTTTTGAATAAATCAACTCACTGAGACTATATTAAATCTTCTTTACTCGATACACGTATACAATATAAGATTGTTTTCAGGAGTGTGGAATTTTTATTTACGAAGAAGCTTGGCTAGGATTTGTCTTTGGGGAGTTTTGAGCCAAGACGTGAACGTATAATTGCCTACAATCCTGAGGCAGGCAAGCTTCTACCCTAAATGTAACACATATTGAATCGTATTTATATTTGCAAGTATTCCCTGCGAGTCACCAGTAGAGTGTGTAAATGCAAATATTTAAACAAATAAATTTTATCACCCAAAATCTCGACTTTTAACACATTTGGGCTCGGGAGAGATTTTTCCTATCTACACCACTGATTTATGATTCAGAATACATTACTATTTTATATTTATTAATTATAAATTACGCAATATAGCTTTAGAACTATTCTACTGGAAGTTAATTTAACGTGAGGAGAAAAAAAATTTTGTTTTTCACTATGGATCGATGATAAATGGATTAGAATAAAACACGAGGTATACCTACATCTTAAGGGTAGATGAAATGAAAAATAAAGAGACGTCATTAAAAATCAATAATTGATTTTAATATTTTAAATCTCGTAAACTACCAAAATGACTAATATACAAAAACTGCCAAGAACGAACTGCCGAACAGAAATCATGTCATGAGGTAGTTGAAATTCAGTTTCAAAGCTTAGATGCGTTAAAAATAATCAAAACAGCTAATCTGGCGAATTCCATTATTCACTCTAAATTCTAGGTTAATTTTCAATACTGTCAAACCTCAACTGGTGGGTAAAGAAAAGTTAGTTCACAATTGGAAACGTTTGTTGTTAGATGATTCCGCTACGAAAGACGGCGTTTTCACATTTTAACTTCCAGCACTTCTACTGCAGTGATCTTTGATGTTCCTATTATCGTACTTCCGATGGAAATAAAACTTTTATTTATCTTAGCTATCTTTTGAAGATTCTTGGCTCGAGATAAAAGTTACGTAGCTTGGTTGCAAAAGCCACGGAGGAGATCAACAGTAAATTACTTAGAAAATTAGGTCTATATTTATATTCAAAGAAAATTTAATTCTTCCTGCACATTAAAGATTCATGCGGAAATTCTGATTTAATTTCTAAAGGTATTGTCTAACTTTCAGTTACACAAGTTTGGAGAGTAATCTCATGAAATCTCATTCTCATTAGTCGTCAACTTTATGAAAAAATATCAGCTTGTGCATATCGATGTTTTATAGTCAAAGTACGGTAACTTTCTTATTTAGTTAGTTGATTTGTTGTAATTTTGATTTCAGTGTAATTTAGAAAGAGATTCATTTTCTCATCATTTCGATAGATATGTTTCTCGTCCCGTTTTGCAAACGATTTACTGTTATTATTTCTCTTATTTCGCCGCTTACAGAATTTCCCTTCTCTTTTCATTTCATTTTTTTACCTTTAGCATCCGTCTGAAGTAAAGTTAAGAAAAGAATATAACTTTTCCCTAAACACTCTCTCCGTGTCCAACTCGTAAATTTTTTGAGATTGCACCTTCTTCTTCGGGGAATGAGGGCTGGGTTCTCTTTCCTTTCATCATCGCCATTAGGCAGACCCCAATTCACACGAATAATCGAATGTCTAATTGAACAGCTCATTGCCATCGACCAGTCAAGGTGATTCCCTCTACTTTATCAACGCTGGTTTCAGCACGATACTTGATTTCTTGCGGTAGACAAGTGAAAACATTGAGACTTATTAGTGGGGCTTCTGCAAAACTGTCCTAATTAATATATATCCTCACAACGTACAATAGGAACTCTCTCTGTACCGGAAAAGACAATTCCCATAGTAATGTAAAAATTTGCAAAAAGAATTCTAAAGCAGTTCTATGAATATTTAATTAAAACTGAATACATATAAATATTTATATATTGTGTAATAATGTTGATAGAGCTACACAGTGCAAACGAAAATTCATTATTTTGAATAACCACACTCTGACTATCGCACTACTCTGACTAATTAATTCGAACACTCTGCATTAGTTTACCACTAATTATTCATTTCTCCACAAACAGGAGCTTATGAAAAATTTAATCTAAACATATCAGTACATCAGCCACACGATGCATTGGTGTATCCAAGGGGGAAGTGCAATTTCCTTGTAGACTGTACGGTACTAGCAATTTACTAAGTATCTGACTAGGAGTTTGAATTTAAACACCTACTAAATTTACAAAATTGTATTTTGAAGTTAATAAGGGATGTATTTCATGTCTTAATTCGCTTCCCTTCTCATTGACAAGTTTCTAGATCTGTCCTTTAAACATTGCCGAGATTTCTCCACCAAACCCAAATTTTCAAGCTCTCTATTCTCCTTATCTCTCTCCACTATTGCCCATGAATAAATACATCTTCAAATGGACACCTTATCTCAATCATCGGAATTTTTTATAACTTCCTTCTCTAGTAAAATCCTATTTCATCATAAAAGTTCTCTTTCTCTTTTCCATCAACATTTTAAGGTTCTTATACCTTTTGATTTAGTTACTTCTACATCAACATTCAACATTTTCAATTATTCGTATGAATTCTCAATATATAGTCAACAACGTCAATTCGAATTCAATTCCCTACATTCAACAATTTTATTCGTATTCAAATGTTTCCCCTTCACACTTCCTTAAAAACCACTGCCTTAGAAGGATTTTCAGGTCATGTGACTGTGATTGTATCCGCATTAGCCAAAAGAAGAGCTTTCCTTTCTTCTAATGACGCAGAAGGAAGACGTCTGTGTTTTTAATTGCGTGGAAGGTGATATTATCTCTTCTTGCTTTAGTATTCATTCATAAACGCATTGAAAAGGCTCTTTCCTCCTTTGAAGATCTTGTTCCTCTGAGGGTATTGGCCGCATTTTGGCGGGAAGCTGTTATCCAAGCTACCGAAACGAAGTCTCTTATGTCATCCTTGAACACTGGCGAGTCACGTTCAACGTAATGAAAATGTCGACTTTTCCTTGTTTTATTGACGAATGTGTCAGATATTTCGAATGTGGCCACTGTGACGTCGGAGGAATTTCACTTTAGACTCTTTCCGCATGTGATAAAGAGAGAAGGAAAGAGGAAGCAACGGGAAGATGTGTAAGAATATATGCAAAGGGATTTGAGGAATACTTGCTCTTCCGCTAAATTGCATCGAGATTAAATCATCGCTATGCTTTTTTCAGAGGAAGTGAAGCGAATGCAAGCATTTTCTAAAGCAGAAATTTTCTGGAAAATTTAATTCTCAAGGTATAAGGGTTTGAAATGTTTAAAGAATCCATAGTATAACTAGGAGATGATAAGTGCATGTTCTCATGCTTAGCTGACAATGACTTATGGGTTCGAGTCCCGGCCACGTCAGATTTTCCTCTTTCGTTCCTTTAACCATGCTGATAATGTAACACGGTAGAAAATCGCATTAAGTTTTTTAACTTCTGCGTCTATAAAGCTCTATTTTGACTTGCCTT
Source organism: Ladona fulva (assembly GCA_000376725.2). Classification (NCBI taxonomy): domain Eukaryota; kingdom Metazoa; phylum Arthropoda; class Insecta; order Odonata; family Libellulidae; genus Ladona; species Ladona fulva. The sequence goes on from KZ308795.1 coordinate 67,275, forward strand.
AGCGTAAATGTATTTAAAACCTTTTGGTGAAATTCCTCCTTTACTTTACGCTCAATTCAAAGAATTAAAGCAATGAGCTGAAAATATGAACTCTTTAATGATATCACTGTCAAAATCGGAAAATGGCGATTAAAATATTTTCATGTTTTGTTACTCAGGGTCGTTTTCTTTATAAATTAGGAGTTATAGATATGCATGATTTCGCAATATGGATTTAAATATAGGAGTTATTTTAGTTTTTCAGTGGACATTTAGGTTAGCCAAATGGTAGGGTGAAAACAACTGCTCTTGGTAATACCCTCATAGTCAGTTTCCCTTTAACATATTGTCCATAATTTTCCTGGTGATTTTCCGGAGAGAGGAAGAGGTTTAAGAAAATAGCCACTTATAACATAAAAGACTGCTGCAGAAAAGCTAAAGAAATCAGACTAGGATACCTTAAATCGAAGGAATAAGATTTTTGACGAAGGTGTTACTTTGGTCTCCTCTTTACATCAAAGTTAATTTGTACTTTGTTTTTCATATAAATCTTATAAATTTACCTCTAAATTAGAGTAAAGTATAATAAGGCCACTGATGGATACAACAAGTTAAGTAAAGAAAGGAACAAAACTCCTAAAACCATCAAATTTTTTTTTTATGGTTTTAGGAGTTTTGTTCCTTTCTTTACTTAAAATCTAAATTAGAGATTAAATAATCTAGGTTTCAGTGGTAATTAATGGTAAAAACTTGAAATTAAAACGTTTATTACATGAGTTATCGATTGTGCTAAAACTAAACGAGAGACATTGGAAAATCCGTAAGAAAATGTTACGATTTCGTAGCTTTCCACTCATTTTAATTGTCCGGAAATGATAACGAAATCGTAAGATTCTTTTATCAAAGCAAATTTCGAAAGGACGAAAATGCAACTAAGAAGGTTTTATCACGACTACATTCTTCGAAGAAAATTTTATTTCACGGAATCCTCATATTACTGTGTCATATCAATGTGATTTGTAGTGAATTTTTAAGCTTTGACGCCGAATCGTATATAATTTCTCGTCCCTACTCACTCGCTTTTGTTGTGTTCCTAAGAAGATGGGTTGGAAAGGCAAGGATTTCCGTGTTACTTCCTTGATATAAGATGCTTGGAGTAAATTTCGCTGTTTATAAAACATAGGAGAAAATTTAATTGGTTTTCATAGGATCGAAAGTGGAAATTCTTCTATGGGTAGCGCAAATAATAATTCGTAAGTGATAGCCAATTTTCTTATCATCATTACTTTATTGAGCTGTAAAATAAAGTGATGAAAATTGTTATTTATTCCAAAGATATGAAGAAAAACATTTATAGAGTGCAACTGACATTAGCTAAAATTCTCTCACTTGGTGATTAAGTGGATAAAAGAGGATAATTTAAAATTGCCACAAGACTTTTAATTGAAACCGGAGCTCTGCTTTTATAAAAAATATTTTGGGAAAAATAAAAGGTCTCCTCTGGTTTCTATTGCGGTATTGCATAATGATACTACTCCCATACTGGTGTAATGATTTGCAGGAATTTTTTTTCTTTTAATACATACATGATTTTGCCACTTACTAGAACATAATTTTCTATCACTATTCCCCTCTTTCGTTTCTAAAATCAAAGCAAGAAAATCTTCGTTTTAAGAAAGCAAAGGTGAAGTTGTGCAATAATATAGCCACTCTATTTCTTCGTGGCTAATGGAATGGAAGTAAAATTAGATATCTTACAATTCTTGAAATATTTTAGGTAAATCTTCAATACTTATTTCGAAGTCTCTATTGTATACCTACAATAAAATATAAGTATCTTATTTTAGATTGGAGGTTTGGAAAGCGGATTTCTTCGCTCGTCCGATCAACTGTACATCGAAGAACAACTGACGACCAAAGAAAACGGATTTAGAAGCGTTTTGATCCACAAATTTATTAACAACCGTCTTCCAATTTTTTTCCTTGCAAGTACCTTAAACTGAAGAAAAATGTCTATGATATTTGGCGGATATAACGAGAGGTTATACAGACTTCTTACATTTAAAACAGAAAGATCTGATACTTGACGATGCAAAATATTAAGAAAGAATGGGAAAAAAGAAATTCGAGCGTATAGTTTTGCATACCATTCTTTTACCTCGAAATTTACGGAGAACGAAAATAAAATTCCTCGGAATGTGTTATTTGCATATATATATTTTGCCACTCGTCTGCAAATATGGGATTGTACTTCGGTGGAAAACGGAAAATGACTGCGTACCTTACGTAGGTATGTGACAATGATGCAATTCAGTCAGAAAGGAAACCAGTGGAGGTCATTGATCAGCAACTGGTCACCTCTACAAGAAATTGTTTGTACTGACTGTACAATTTTGATTAAAATAATCATAAAGCCGGTAACACAACCCATTGAAAAATCAAGGGAAGCTCTCAGATCACAAATATTCGGAAATATTATCTCAAATGTAGCTTATGAGGATGATCTTCAAGTTCCCAGTCCTAAAGGAATTGTAAAATGACAAAATTTTATTTTCGGTTACCTTTTACGACCATGAGCTGAATTAAAAAAAAAACAAGGTTTGAGCAGATAAGTTGAAATTTTTCAAAAATTAGAACAGGTGTAGTAGTTACAGAACAGAAGTACAAGTAGAAACAGCATAGTTAAAGTAGAACAGCATAGTTAGCATTGGGTACAGAGATATGCATCGCGAAGAAATCCATAATAATTCGTTACACCACATTGAGCAACTGATTTCAAAATTTTAGATTCGTAGATTGCTTCGTTTATGCCATACGAACCTCAAAATATTTAACTAGTGAACTTTTAGAAATATTGAAAATAATAATATGTTCAGGGTAAAGAATAAATCCGCCCCTTTATTTAGATGATGACTTCTATATTATTTCCTTAATTCTTGGGTATTACCTCTAATAGACCTTTGGTATTAACGAGCCAACAGAAAGATTAAAGGAGTGAAGAAAAACAGTAATTTACGCAAGGTCCAGCATATCATCATTCGTTAATAATTCCGTTCTGGCCTAGCATCATAGATCATATGGAAATAGTCGTTATTTTGACCTGTATTTTTCTTCTTTGTTTTAGTTATCCATCACTCCCTGTCTTTCTACCTCAATGTATGATTCCCAGTGTTAAGTTCCTACATCTAACTGATTTTAGCATTGCGAATTAGTAAAGTAATAGGCGATTTATAAATGTGCAATTTAAAGTGATTGCTTAGAACCGGTGTAAACAACAATATGTATATCGGATTTAGTTATAGGGTTTAGTACCCTATCAGCCTAGGAAATGAGAATGAACCTAGAGAAATTTATCAAAATCAAAATCATAGTTCAAAGTTTGTTCTTAATAGACGAGCATTCATAGCATGAAACCTACGGATTTCATTCATAATAAGTTACTTTAGGTTTTCAAGATAACTTGCTATGAAAAAATATTTTCGACATATAACTGATTCCTCCGACCTCATTCATTGAATCCGGTCGATAGTTATAAAAAATTGTTCTGGAAATCGAATAAGTAGTTCAGGAATTTTTTCATTATGAATGGTATTCCCTTTATTATGATGATTTTATCGGGAATTCCGAAGTGGAGAGAGATTTACCTAAACCGGATTTCAGTTGATTGGCACTTGCTCATTCAGCACGATGGCGTTAATGTAACTAATGCTACGCGCGGACATAATTTATTTTGAGATTTACGTAAAAAATAATTCCATACTTGCTGAATATCTTCGAAATCTCAAACACTAGGCTACGATTTCCTGTGACGAAATTCATTCATCAAATTAATCCCTCTCATCGTAAGGAGATAGCCGAAAGTTGCAAGACTGTTCCAGATAAGTTCCCACCCAAAATGCTCCTAAACTACCGGCATTTGATAATACTTCCGACTCCTGACACATTATCGGATTATCAGTGGACGATGCATGCTTTTCATCTAATAAAAACCTTCCGATTGGTATCGTCATCGACGGTACGGAGTTACGTCTCCATGTTAAACACAACCGCTATTAAGATTTTTAAGCACGCTATGAAACTAATTCCGGCATATCTGAGGCGGCAAGCTGTTTCGGTTAGTGTGTCCAACAGCTGATGGCGTATGGAGGGGAACGGAGGAGCGTAAGAATTTCGAGGAATCCTCTCTCACTCTCAATATCTCTCGCAAGATGACTCCTCCCTCTTTTCGAAGAGTACGCACGCCCTAAAGGGTTTTCCCTCACACGGGGAAAGACCTGCCCCTCGCGAGAATGGACCGGGGGCGGGGGAAGAGGCACCACGGAGTGGGGAAGGAGGAAGATCTCATAGCGGGCAGTGAGAAAAAATAAGCCGGAGTATCGTTTCGCGGGAAGTTTCAAATCCGTGAGGTATATATAAGAGATGTCCGATGGTCGTCTTCACAACAAACGCCTCCTTCGGGTCTTTGACAGTGAAAGAGACACACAGGACGGAAACATGAAGGTGTGGAATTTACTGTTGACGATCCTCGTTGCATTCATCCTCCTGGTGCCTGCGACCCCCTTCGAGCATCCGGGTCGCATGCACCACCGAAGGCCCCCTCAGGAGCTCTCCCTTCCCGAGGAGACGGAGGTGAGCTATCACTCTGATGAGTCCATCCCGTGGAGGACACAAGTTACCAAGAGGAAAGGAAAGCCAAGCAGAAACGTCAGCTGCCTCAAATCCTACGAATTTACTGTGGAAAAGTTAAACGACAAATTGAACTCGACTTGCAAGTCCAAGGAGGGCATTGACAGTCATCCTTTCAGGTTGCCAAGAGACATCCCTGTGGTGGAGTGCGTGAACACGGGATGCGAATGCCACGAGAGGGGCGATTACAGGTGCACGCAACTCATCACCCCTATGGAAGTGATAATGTTCACGGATTCCAAATGCATCGACCCCTTTAAGCACGTTCGAACAATTCTTAGAGTAAAATCCGCCTGTGTATGTGCGCTAATTAGTGATAACAAGATCACCGTAATAAAGCCTACAATCTACAAGAGGTAGTGCGATATCGCTGGTGAATGGCGGTATAGGAAGAAGAATCTCCTTCAACGACATTGGCGTAAGGTAACGTCTCCCCTGCCCATGGTTTCGAAGACAGTGTATTTATATGAACGAGAAACATCGATTGTGCTAGACACGGATCTCTTATCTATGAACACGAAATTTATTGTTCTGGCCATATCATCAGAACTAATCTAAGGCGATTTTCAATTAACTCTGAAGACCGAGAATGTACAAAATTCGGTCTTGCTATCCTATAAGGTCCTGGTAATACTGGGTTATGGGTTTCGTCAGAAATGGATTTGGCAGTTCATTTTAAAATATCAAATGTTTTATTTTTAATTTTTTGTTTTGCTATGGCAAATTTTCATTTGAGAGAGGGAAATTGTTTCCCGAAAAATATGCCTATGTTTTGGCAGACTTATTTATTATCGAAACTATTTATTGCTTTTATAACTTATCCTTGTATTTAAACGATTTTTATAATATTTATGTTTCTTTGTATATGTATAAATTGGTAAATTAATATTTTTATATTTATGAAAAGAAACTCTCTAGTCACTGTATTCCAATGAGTGCGCTGGTCGCGAGGGATTTGATGTGTAAGTTCGAATTGCTGAATAAATTTTCTAATACTACATATGTCTTCTGTGTATTCTGTACTTCGAAGACTCTGGGTAGACGCTCTGGAGCTGCTCATCTGATCAAATGACGAATGCACACCCACGCGACACTATGGGCTTATGAGCGGTAGCACACGTACTGTTAATTAAAGTGTCACGGATACACTTATAGGCCTCTCGGTGGTCTTCAAATGCCACTGTTTGCGACTGCTTGAAGGGACCGAAAAGAGGAGATAAATGGCATCGCATGAGCCGCAGACCTCATCAAGTCTTACGTCTTTAGGAGGAAATACACTTTATAACTTCACTCTTTTCTTTCAAACTGGGCGATTTAATAAAAGTTAGGCTCATTTACACAAATAACAGTTCCCTTCTGATTGCTCTTTCGCAGTATTTTGAAATTTAACTGAGATGACGTTCTGAGTAGGTGAGTATGGGGATTGAGGAAAGGTGTATTTACTTTGCACGGTAAAGCCGTGCGGTTGAATCCCAAGAAATAACAAGGAGAGTATAGTTACTAATTCACACATCACCTTTTCTAACCAGTTTGTCCGTGGTTCAATCTCATGTCTATAAAAGACTTCTTCCCAACAATAAAATCTTTCAAATCAATATTCGATATTCATAACTACTTTTCTGTTTCTAAAGAAAGCCCAAACTTACAACTAACAACACTGACACCGGAAGCTTATGCCATTACTTCTAGATACATCCATCCATATACTCTTGCAGAAAACAACATATCTGTTTCTTAATTTGAAGAAACGTAATTATCCTAGTCTGGAGTTGAAGTATAAAACCTGAAATCTAAGATTAATGTAAAATTAATAACATAACAAAACCAATAGCTGATGAAGAAACTTCATCGGCAGCATATACGGACATTAATCTTCCAGTTCCAATAATGCGATTGAGTCAACTAATGATGCAGATCTTTCTGGAATTGCCCTATAAGCAATTAAACTAAAATTCAGTACACTCAATTCATGTTGGTAGTAAAGTGCGTCTGTTTAATGACCTACCATTGCCAAGAGCGGCCAGATAGGATCATCGCGCATTGAAATCTCTTGACCTCATTCACAACTTATACACAAATACTATAATCATCTTTATGCGGATGTAATGTAAATGCGCCTGAAATTTTTAATCGATATCAACACATTAAATATTGTCAACTTATACTCATAAAAAGAGTTGAGATTTTTATTCATGCCAACTGTTGCATGGTCACCATGGACACTTCTGTACACCCTCCGTGTCATTTCCTCCGAACTGTCTTTCAAAACACTGATTCGAAGAATCTCTCACTTCTCAACACTGAAGCGTGTCATGCTCTTCTCCGCTTATACTCATGAAAATTTTCTCGCTTACAGCGACGGAAACAATCGACAACAATCGCAGAAATATTTGGAAGACAAAAACATGTATATTTTTAACTTCTTGCTTTATAAAAATATATAGATACAAATCTATGAGATATATCATATGAAAATTTTCTTTAAATTTATAATAATCAATTTATAATATTAAATCATATGAAAATTTTCTTTCTGCAATTATGTTTGTTTCTTTTGCAACGGACGAACATCGAGAACAACTAGTTGAAGCATCAACGTAGATTAAACAAACACGTTAAACAGTTAATAATACTTATTAGAAGATAAAAATAATCAGGTTGGTATGAAGTTTCTAAACACCTCTAACAAAATGAGAGTCACTACTAATGGCATTGTATACTATACTATTGTATACTGTATACTACTACCTGCAGCCAATTATTTATCATAAGGTATCATAAGGTTTTGGATTTAGCAGTCTAATTTTGCGGATCTTTCCTCCAGGATCTCAGTTCTCGAACACTTCTCCCTCTTCAAACATCCACACACATTCCAATGCATTACTTTTCCCTTTTACGTTCGTACAATTCTTGTTCTTTTATCACTTTCCTCGAGAGGTGCCTCCTGCTTAGTAAATTGATCACAGTTAACCAGATTTTCTCCTTTGCGAACAACTCATAATATTCCATCTTAGCAATTCTACTTCCATTCATCTTTTAAATAGTCGTCAAACAGAATTTCTTTCGATCCATATTCATTCATTCAACCAACCATTTATGACTATATCCTGTGCCCTCATTTCTCAAATGCGCTTTTCATAGCTGCACTCATCTCAGATGAGATAAGACTTTTGTAAGACTTCGCCTACGGGATCAGACTCAAGAATCTCCTCATGAAGTTTCATCTTCTCAATTGTTTGTGCTCCTACTAAACATAAAAATATAAAATATTTATATATAAAATATTTAACCTAGTTATAAAACGGCATTCCGCAAATATCAACTCCAGAAACATTTCGCAATACCTGCTCCAACACTTACTATTACTTATATTAATCTTAACTTAGTCCTGTTTCTGTTTTCTGCTGTATATCTTGTGATAGTTATTATCAATTACCGTGCCGTAAAATTACCGTACAAATCAGTGGCAGGTAGATCTATCAACACAAAAATTTAATAAACATTGTTACCTGTAACGGCCATTGTAAAAACAGACATTTTCCAATTATCTATAATACAATAGTAATTCGCTTTTTTGTTGTTAAGGCAACTTTGAGCATTTTAATGCAGCCCAAAAGTCGCAATCACAAAATCACCATCACAAAAATCAAAAACAAATTAAACTAATTAATATTGGATAATTGCATTTGGCTGTAACACGGAAATAAAAACTAATTCCGCTAACGTTGGTATAGGGTTTTTTAATGTTTAGTTGATTTTGCAAAAGTATAAAAATTAGTAAAAAGACTATTTAACGTGAGTTTTGCAGGTTCTATTTACTGCGAAATTAATGTGCAAATGAGTAGTTAACGCTAATTCTATAGAAACTACTTATTGGTCCTTCTAAATTAGAATTCGAGAGAAAATACTTGCAATGAGCTTTAGGTTCTTTGAAGAAGACATAAATTAGATTAATCTGTAAGACACAAAAGGATAAACTTCTAAGATCAACCGATATTTGTGAGGCACACCTAAAATTTTCTCGCGGCACTCTTGCATTAAATCCGTACAGTAGCCACAAATAATTTACCGTATGCACTCGTGTATAGGTCGAGCATTAAATACAAAATTTCAATGAAATAAAAAGGTAGGTTCGACCTATTTATGCGAGGGTCATTCAGAAAGTTCCACCCGCTTCGAAATAAAAACTTCGGAAGTCATCTTTAGATTATGTAAGTTTTGTATAACACGTATATATACTCGAAAAAATATTTATATTTTTAGTAAATAAATTTACATATAATTTAATTAAAGATAATTTTCATTTCCTATTCAAGATGAGCTCTTTACCATTAATAGACACCAAAAAATGTGATTAAAGTTTCTATGAATCATCATGACGAAGTCTATCGATTACACGAAAATAAAATATCGAGAGATTGAATGTGGCCAACTTCATAGTAAATTTAAAAAACATTTTCATAATGTCATTTATCTTGTCTAATACGAAATTATCGTTAATTTATACTAATCAAATTTATTGTTCAAATCATACCTCCTTTATTTATTTTATTTATTTATTTAAGAAATTCCTTATTAATAGAAAATATTCTTTTCTTAGTCCACGAGTTATAATTAAAATTAATCCTCTACAAATAGCTTTGCGTTATTTATAATTTACGAATAAAAAATTCGGTCGACTCGAGATATTTAAAAAAGGGAAATTTGAGGTAAAAATTCGGAGGGTCAACCCCTCCGTTATGTACGGTGATTAAGGAGCCGCAATTCACGTTTTCGTGACTCTAATCCGTTACTACTCTATTACCAGTCCTATTTTGCGCCTTAATCTTTTAGAAAACCGGTTTGTTATGGGAATTTTCTGTTGATTAAATTATGCTCCTGTATATATAAATTGTATCACTTCTTTCCGATTGAATGATATCTGAAAAAACCCAAGAAATTCGCTAAATTTCTTCAAGCGTTGGCATTCCTCTTGGTGTTAATTGCCTTCCGTATCCGTTCGATATTCGTTCTAGACATCAGGTTTCCTAACGTATTTTCCACGGTCAATTCCGGGTTCCGATATTTGATCGACGAGACCAATTTTAAATATCGAAGACAATTATCGCATTGGCCCGGATCTCCGGAAAACACGAACTTCGCGTGACGCAGAAGTTGCTCCCTCCTTTATAATACACTGAAAATACGGGAAATTTCTCATATCTCATACCTAAATTTAGCTGATGTTGTATAAATATATTATTTCCGTTACGAATGTCCGATCTACTTGGTGATGTTTGGTTAACGTCCGTTGACTTCATCGGTTCCGTGTTTTAGTGTCCATGTCTTCCTTGAGGACGGAATATGCCGTACTTTTCAATATAAGTTTTTATGCAGTGAATTATCAATATCATTCATCATAGAGTTAGATCATTACAAAAGATTACATAAGTCTTGCAAAATTAAGTTAGACAGAAAGATCCTTCTTAGCCAAACTCATTAGAAGGTCCCTAATTTTATATAAAACGTCAAAAAAGTTATCAAAATGCTTAAAGAAAGTTAAAACAATTTTACATTGAAAGGCTGTTGAGATCAAATTATGCTATAACAGTGTGTGTATGTAAAATTAACAATATTATATATTATGTAATTTACAAGATTGCATTATTTACTATATTACGCAATTCACAAAGTTATTACATAATTCAGAATATACCTGATAGTCCTTTCTTTAGAGGAAACTCAGGAAAGCATTTGGCTCTAAAATTTACATAATGGTTGTGTCGTACCCAAAAATAATAATTAAGAAATTTACTCACAAGAAATTCCTTNGAAATGAAAATTCGGGAAGGATCGAAACACGAATCAGGATATACCAAATGCTCGTCAGTTACTCAAACTATCTAGCTATCAAGCTATCTTACCAGAGCTAAATTTGCACAGCTGACAAAGATATCATACGTAGATAACATGTTCTCTTAATTGTTCGAATGTTAAGATAATGAAATGATTTTGCTATGGAGTAGCACGATTATCAACCCATGATTATTTAAAACAATCAATGCAAAGACTTACTATACGCTTAGTCTTGGGTAAGTCTGTCCTTCGATACTTCAACAAACCAAGATAAATCATATCGTCTGTCTCTTTTACCGTGCTCAGAATCCGCATCTTGTCATAGAAAAATTTGTAATACATACTCGTAATATATAGAGTTAATTATTAAATGTACATAATGTTTGTAGATAGATAGACCCTTTATTGGCGAGGTTAGGCCCTTTTCACCTAACCTCGCATGTCATTGTGATATGTACAAAATATAATTATAAACTAAATGAAAGAGTGCGGTGTGGAAAAAAAACATTGCAACTGAAGGTTGACAAAAAAACCCACGTTGCGGAAAAGCAGCCACAGAGAAGGGGGGTGGAAAAAACCCGCGAAAACACAGTAAATGCATATAAAGACAATATGTCATACAATAAATATAGGGTAATCAAGAATGAGATAAAAGAAACAGAGCGGTGTGGGAAAAAATCATTGCAACTGAAGGTTGACAAAGAGAGAACCCACGTTGCGGGAAAACACCCACAGAGAAGGGGGGTGGAAAAAACCCGCGAAAGCACAGTAAATGTATATAAGGACAATAAATCATACAATAAATTTAAGGCAATCAAAAACGAGAACAAAAAATGAAAATCGAATTATAAACTATAAAATACAAAGAATGTAGGTTTAAATGTTACAGTTACGATATGAAATTATATATCTACAGCTAACAATGGTTCGCTAAACTAATTGTAATAACATTATCAATTCTAAGGAATTAGAATATCTTATTGCTAATGGTTATTACATCAGCCAGAAGCATTCGTTACATTGACAATATTCATATCGGATCGTCAGGCAATCCTCGTCATTGAAAGCCTGAAAATAAAGAGAGAGAGAAAAAGAAATACTGTAGATGAGATTGGTGGAGTATATATTAAAAATTGCAAAAATGATCTATGGCCTCAATAAGAAAGGAGTTAAACTCTTAGCGTTTAAATAAGCCATCAAATAGGAAAAGTATTCCAGAAATCTGGAAAGCTAAAGAAATAGCTGGAGAATAATGGATGCGTCATTTTATGCAGAGACATAACACGGCACTAGGTGCACTCTCTAGAAAGACAGAGGCCACAAGTCTATAAATATCTACAAGTTTTTATAAGACAGATTTAGATTCCTTTTTTTCATAATATTGAAGATGTATATAAGACGTTTGGTCCCATTCCTCCTCATGGAATCTAGATGAAACTGGTTTTTCGTCAGTACAAACTCCAACTTGCATCGTACACCTTACCCAACCAACAGCACTTTGAACAAAATTGTAACTCCAGAGCAAGTTCAACCTTTCCCCAAGGCCGGTCCTAGGAAAGCGACCAATATAGAAAGGAAGCAGAACCATAGAGTAATCTTAAGATTACCATAGAAGCTATAGCCTCTTCATTTGGCAGGTTATGGGGCTTTAAAAACATATTATAACCACGCAGTTAATAAGTGGCATATGAACTACCCTGGGAGGACATTTGACATCTATTAAGTAACTATGGGTTCTATCATAGAGTAAATTTAAGAATACTCTAAGGTAGAAGGCACAGCTACGGACACACCGGTGAAGGAAAAAATTGGGTAAGACAAAAATAGAAAGCTAGCTGAAAAGGAAAACGACAAGCAAAAAAAAAGGGAAGACGAATAAATATCGAAAGCTCAATAGCTACTTGCATGTTTTTAAATGTTAAGAAACCCCCAAATGACGAAGCTGCAAAAAAAAGAAAAAAAACTCGTCAATCCTAAGGAAATCAACGGAAACGTCATTATTCATCTTCGTCATCTGTAAATGATGACGATTGTATTCCTCTTGTTGAAACGGATATTGAAGATAGTGCAGATGAAGAGTTTATTTTTTGCGGTAAACCCTTTTCCTCGATAAAAGAGGAGAAGAATGGATTCGTCGCTTAAATTGCGGGAGATAGACCCATGAACTGTGTTCAGCAAGTGACGAAAAACAATGGAAAAACTTCATTTGTGAATTTTGTAGTTTATGTAATTTAATATGTTATTCATATAATATTAGAGTTNTACCTTAGTGGAGAATAGAGCTCAATCATCTGTTTCTCAACCTTTCCCAACCAACAGTACGTTGAACAAAATTGTAACTCTAGAGCAAGTTCAACTTTTCCCCAAGAATGGTCCTAGGAAAGCGACCAATAAAGGAAGGAAGCCAGGTAGAACGGATAGCTACGGACACACCGGAGAAGGAAAAAGAACAGGCAAGACAAAAATAAAAAGCTAGCAGGAAAATGAAAACGACAAGCAAAAAAGGGAAGACAAATAAATTTCGAAAGCTCAGTAGCAACTTGCATGTTTTTGAATGTTAGGAAACCCCCAAATGACGAAGTTGCAAAACAAAAGAAAAAAGAGACTCGACAATCCAAAGGAAATCAACGGGAACGTCATTATTCATCTTCGTCATCTGTAAGTGATAACGATTGTGTTCCTCTTGTTGAAATGGATAATGAAAATAGTGCAGATGAAGGGTGTATTTTTTGCGGTGAACCCATTTTTCTCGACAAAAGAGAACAATGGATTCGTTGCTTAAATTGCGGGAGATGGGCCCATGAATTGTATTCAGGAAGTAACGAAAAAGGATGGAAAAACTTCATTTGTGAATTTTGTAGTTCATGTAATTTAATATGTTATTCATATAATATTAGAGTTCTACATTATGCTATCATAAAAGATAAGATAAATAAATACTAATTTTAATACGATGTATGCTCCCGAAAACGTCCTGTCCCCTGCTAAAATGGGTGGTGATCCCAGGTACGTTAACATAATGTAGCACGGAACATTGAACACCGTTATTACATTATTTTTTTGTACTTAAAATAATATAATGATAATGAAATATATAATGATAATGTTGGTAAATTACTTTTGTTTGGTTGAAGGAAATACGCAAACGATATGAGTTTATATTTTCAACTGTCTATAAACCATTAATTTATTTAATAAAAAAAATAACGGCTTTTTGTTCCCTGGTACAACACTCTCCCCTATGTATAACGAGAGGAGAAAAACATGTATGGCTTTTATTATGGATCGATGATAAATAGATAGGATTAAAAAAACCCGAGTCATGTATCAAAAGGGTAGATAAAATGAAAAAATAAAGAGACAACATTGAAAAGTAATAATTGATTTAAAAATCTGATCAACAATCAAGGTAATATATAAACCAAAACTGCCAAAAACGACCTGAAATCATGACATGAGGTAGTTGAAATTCAGTTTCAAAGCTTAGATGCGTTAAAGTAATGAAAACAGCTACTCTACTGAATTCCATCATTCATTATAAATTCTAGGTTCATTTTTCAGATTGTCAAACCTCAACTGGTGGCTAGGACGAAGAAAAATTTGTTCGCAATCGGAAAATTTGTTGTTGTGAGATTCCACGACGAAAGATGGCATTTTCACAGTTTAACTTCCTGCACTTCTATTGCAGTGATCTTTGATGTCCCTGTTATCGTACTTCCGGTGGAAATAAAACCTTTATTTATCTTAGCTATCTTTTGAAAACATTCATAGCTCGAGATAAAAGTTACATAGATATGCTGCAAATGTCACTGAGGATATAAACAGTAAATTACCTACAATATTCGATCTATATATAAATAGAATATCAAAAGAAAATTTGATTCTTCCTGTACATGTAAGATTTATACGGAAATTCTGATTAAAACTCGAAATGTATGGTATACATTCTAGTTAAACACATTTGTAGAGGAACAAATTCTCATAAGTCGTCAACTTTATAAAGAAATATCAGGTTTCACATATCGATGTATTATAATTAAATAATGATAACTTTCTTATTTAGTTATGTGATTGAAAGTTGTAATTTCGATTCCAGTAAATTCTAGAAAACCATTCATTCTCTCAACACTTCGGTAGATATGTTTCTCTTACCGTTTTATAGAATAATTACAGCCAATGAATCTCACAAAAACGCTTTCATAACTGGCCTTGAGTTGACTATTTTTTCGTTCTCTTTCACGTTTACTCCGAAGAAAAGTTATGACAACTTACACCTAATTAGTTTTCTTATATGCATTTAAACTTCTTTCTTGCGTCTTTAATTTAATTCCATTTAAAATGTGTTTAGGACCTCGCCGACTTCACTAAGTATGTACTTAGTGAAGTGGGTGAATAAATGCTGTCTTAAACCCACCGAGAGTAGTATGTTTTGAGTGGATAATGATTTTGAAAAGATCTTTCCGACTACTTGAGCTACTTAATAGATGTAAAATGTCCTGCCAGGGCCGTTCATATGCCACTTATTAACTGCGTGGTTATAATATGTTTTTAAAGCCCCACAACCTGCCAAATCAAGAGGCTGAAGCTTATGGGACGTATGAGGAGGAAATGTTACCATAAAGATTCCAAGGATTAAAGGAAAGGAAGGTGTCTTAGTAGATTAAAAACCTACGGAAAATCCCAAAGGAATAACAAGTGTGAAAAATAGCGACACGACTGGGACTCGAACCCAGGTCTCCCACTTTCCGGGCAGGTACCTGCCCGGAAAGTGGGAGACCTGGGTTCGAGTCCCAGTCGTGTCGCTATTTTTCACACTTGTTATTCCATAAAGATTCCAGTTTCGGATGTCTTGTCAAGAGCTTCTACAGATAAATGCGACTCGTGATTGTCAAGAAGCTAATGAATACGTTCTTCTTTGGAAGGCTTGACATGGGATTTTTGCAATCTGAAACTTATGACGAATCTATAATACATATCTATACATATTGTTATAGCATATCAATTCATAGTGACTGAACTTATTTGAAAAATTTGTTAAATCAAAACATACATCAAATTTACTTTAACATTTTCTTGATGAGAAATATCCTTAAGCAAAGGTACACATTTCTTGTTTAGACACTATGCAATGGAGGATCCAAGAAGGAGGGGCAATTCCCTTGTAGACTCTCTAGAACTAGTAATTTTTCCTAGTACCTGACAAGACTTTTGAATTAAAACATTTACTACATTTACAAAATGCTATTTTGTAGTTAATAAGGGATGTCTCTAATCGCCTCCTCCACATGGGCAAGTTTCTAGATCTTCATATTGCCGAGATTTCTCCACCGAACCCAAATTTTCAGGCTTTCTATCCTATTTATGCCACCACTATTAGCCGCGAATAAATACATCTTAAAATGGACACCTTGTCTTGCATCTTCGAAATTTTTCATATCTTCCTTCTGTAGTAAAATCCACCTTCATCATGAAAGTTTTCTTTCTAATGTTCATCAAATTTAAGATTCTTTTACTTTTTGATTAGAAACCCCTACACCATCATTCAACAGTTGCAATTCTTCAATTGCATCTTCAATATCATTCGATAATTGCAATTCTTCAATCTATTTCACAATTGAATTCAACAACTTCAATTCAAATTCAAATCCCTCAATTCAACAAGTTTATCCGTATTCAAATATTCTCCCATTCACACTTTTAAAGATGAATTAATTGAAGTAAACTTAAATTAAGTCTCTTATGTCATCCTTGAACACTGGCGAGTTACGTTCAACGTAATGAAAATGTCGACTTTTCCTTGTTTTATTGACGAATGTGTCAGATATTTCGAATGTGGCCACTGTGTGACGTCGGAGGAATTACACTTTAGACTCTTTCCGCATGTGATAAAGAGAGAAGGAAAGAGGAAGCAACGGGAAGATGTGTAAGAATATATGCAAAGAGATTTGAGGAATACTTGCTCTTCCGCTAAATTGCATCGAGATTAAATCATCGCTATGCTTTTTTCAGAGGAAGTGAAGCGAATGCAAGCATTTTCTAAAGCAGGAATTTTCTGGAAAATTCAATTTAGAGTTTAAAGCTCTAAGAATATCCTCAACATATTGATGCGGTAACCTTTTCCTCAATCCTAGTAAAACTAGGGGATGTGCGTAAGTTTGCGAAAGTGCATGACCTGATTTTTAGGTAGTAGATGAAGCAGTAGTATTAACAGTAGATAATGACTTCTGGGTTCGAGACCCGACCATGTCAGATTTTCTTCTTTCGCTTCTTTTACCGTGCTAATAAGTAACAAGGTTGAACTCACATTAGGTTTTTATAAGTTTTGTCTCCATAAAGTTTCCTTTCGATTTCCTTTGGCATAAAAGATTTTTCTGAATTTCCTGCTTTACCTGCAAATCAAAGAATTAAAGCAAAGTGCTGAAAATGTGAATCCCTTGAACGATATCACTCTCAAAATCGGAATTTGGGGATGAAAATATTTTCAAGCTTTGTTCCTCAGTGTCGTTTTCTCATAAATCAGGAGTTATAGATATATATGATTTCGCATTACGCATTTAAATATATTATAATAAGTTTAAATTAAATCAAATACATTTAAATAAGTTATTACAGTTGTTCAATGGGCCTTCAGATTAGCCAAATGGTAAGGTGAAAACGAAATCTATCAGTAATACGCTCATACTCATTTTCCCTTTTCCATATTGTCCGTAATTTTCCTGGCGCCTTCCGGTGTGAGGATTAGGTTTAAGAATATAGCCGCTTATATCATAAAAGATTGCTGCAGAAAATCTAAAATTTAAATCAGATTAAAATACTAGAAATAGACCGGTGGGAAAAGACTTTAAACGCGTCTTATTTTAGCCTCATCTTTCCGAAAAATTAATTTTTACTTTTTTTGCGATGGTTAAGAAAATTTCAACAAAATTAAAGATTTATTTGGGTAGGCTTCAGTGGGAATTAATGGTGAAAACATTACACTGTTAAGGAATCAATTTACCTTTGGTGACAGTAGAAATTAACAAACATGTTATTTCCAGCAATATTTGGTAAATATCCATAAGTTGATTGATAAATCACATTGAGAAACAATAAATACCACAAATTCTACTGAAAAAATGCTAAAATGTCTATTACATGAATTATCGATGCTACTAAAACTGAACTAGATTCAGTTCATAATCTTGTTCGTTTCTTAACTTTTCACTCCATTTAATAGTTCGGAAATGAAATCGCAATGGGAATTTTCTTTTATCAAAGCAAATTTCGAAAGGATGATGATTTACCAAAGGAGGTTTTATGACACCTCTGAGCATTCCTTGAAGGAAAATCTCATTTCATGGAATCCTCATTATTATTACACATAGCACAATGGGCTAGAATCGAAAAAAAGCTGACGGAAAATACAATAGAATACTATTAGAGTAGAATAGAATAATATTAGACTCGTGGTAATAAAAAAATACAACTCTAGGAGAGGAAATGTAACATGCAACGGGAATTTACGAAAAAATGGAGTTGATTGTGAACGTGATTAAGCCAAGATATGGAACCACCAACATGAAAATACAGCGAGGCCTTTCTTCGTCGGTCCAAGTCTAGCAGCTGAAATAATAGGTGCGAAATTAAAATATTTCCCCTTTTATGAGGCAAAAATATGAAGAAGAATAATGTATGAATTAATTCGTCCGAATGATAAGTCTTTTGAAATATGAAGTCATCAGTCTGAAGTACTAGATGCATTAACATTCACCAGTAAGGGATTGACGCGGATCTCATAAAAGGATTCGCTAATATCTTGAAGGCAGTTTCAAGTGGCTTAACGCTAAATGGGAAAGCATTCAGCGATTAGTGCTGGACTACTGCAAGGATGCATGTGCAGTTACTTCCATGGTACTACATGCCATTAATCCTTCAGACGGATCTGAAAAAGAAAGAATTCTTCCATTGCGGTAACTCTAAGAAGATGCTATGGAAGCCCGACATAAAGAACTGTCGAGAGCGTTCCACAAGGAAACATTCCCGGGTGACTACCAGCGAAGACTTGCTGCGAAGATTATTTCTCACATCAGATCCCCTGATATCCATTCCAGCACCAGTTGCAGCTTTAGATGTTTAAAACGCTCCGTGAGCCGTATTTCGGCAAGCGGAACTCGCGGTAAGAGACAAACGAGAAGCTCCGGATGACCGATTCCTGGGAAGTCCCAATTATAATTTAAGAGACAAAGCCTCCATCTTCAGGGGGTCTCCACAGATTTGTGGAACTAAAACGATCAATAGTTTTCGAAAGCAACGGAAGGATATTTCATGGAGATCATCATTCAAGAAGGATCATAATGAATGATGAAGAGGAAATGGTGTCTGAATACAAAAATTTCTTGAGCGAGGAATATATATGTATAAGGCAGATGGTAAGGTATGAAAACATCTTTAATATTATAAAATGGATATGAAGAACGTTTAGGACATGTATTTTCTGTAAAAATTAGCAATATAGCACAATATGAGTATAGAAAGGCGTAGAGTTCTTCTTCCCTCTCTTTAAGTAAAAATTTGCACTAAAATAAAGTTCTGCCACTTTGTTACATATAGTATGCAACTATTCAACCATCGTCATTAAGATCACCTACAATAAAGAATAAAGGACAGATTTATAGCACTAAATCATATTTTAGCTGATAATTTTCCTCATTATAGTTCAGCATAAGCTTGAAGTTGAAAAACTTCGCGGAAAATCGAAGACCGGCATTTTTCGCAAAATTTGGTCAGTTTTGAACCCCGGTATATTGCGAATATTATTGCGATGCGTGGGAGTTAACGTATTATACAGCATTTTATTCAGCGTATACCAATATTTTACACAGCTATCCAGATTTTATGTTCAGTACAGCAAGAGAAAACTTCTTTGTCTTCGAATTTAAACTATGGTTCGTAATTTTATTCGTCCGTTCGTGGGAAATGCAACCTGGTATGAGGCGGTTTTTGCGTAGAAGATAGTTAAACATATGATTTGATTTTTTTCGTGAGCCGTCGTTACTGACTAGAAAAATTGGAACGAACTATACATTAATATTAGATAAAAGTTTTACTTCCGATAAATTCGGCGGCATTTCACCCATTTGAGGGACGTGCCGTAGATTAGGCGGCGATCACTGTGGGTGACACGTTCTAAGCTCATCGACTCTCACTCGCCACATTCACTTATCTAGACTAGAGCTCTTTCAGACCTACTCAGGTAGTTGCCCACATACATTAAGATTCTTAGTGATCACGGTTAATTGTTGACCACAACCGGAAATCGAAAAAGAGATTTAAAATTAAATAAGTCAACAAAAAGCATTAGTTACAGCCAGCTATCAATATCGATTGAAATAAATTGAATTGATATAAGTTCGTTCAAAGTTAACCTTATTACGTCTGATGAACACTTTGACGATGACTCCGAATAGAGGAATCGACCCTCATCGAAGAAACAATCAGATTAGTAACCGTTATTATGAAATAATTAGGTAATTAACTTGTAAAGTTCGGCCGTTGAAAGATATCACTTCTTATGTTAATTAAAATAAATTAACATCTAATCGGAGACGGTAAGTTGCGGTTAGAATGTAATGACTATTATAAAAAATATAATGGTGATTAAGTATAGAGTATAACAGTAATTTGCACGAGGTCTCACATCACTTTATTCTTTTGATTCACAGCATTAATGTTCCCACGCTTATAATTCTACGATAGCATTATGAATTTGGAAAGTAATGGTCGATCAATGTAAGAGCAAATTAAAATATTCGCCTTGAACCGTAGCCAACACAGCAATATGTACACATTGGATTTAGTGTTTAGTGTCCTATCAAAGTAGATAAAATGAAAATTACAAAAGAGAGATTGAAATTATACTCGGCCTTTCATAGACGTGAATATTCATAATATGGAACTTACGGATACCATTCATAAAAAAATATTTTCAGTTTCCAGGATCACTTGTTCCAAAAATATAATAAACATATAACTGATCTCATTCGTTGAATCCTGTTGATAGTTCTAATAAACTTGTTCTGGGAATAATAATCTACAGTTCAGTAATTTTCTCATTACGAATAGTATTCACTTTATAATGATGGTTTTATCGGGAATTCCGAGGTGGAAAGATTCTTATTTTACCGGATTTCAGTTAATTGGTACCTTCTCATTCAACACGACAGCGTTATAAAATTGTAACGTATATGTTATGCGAGGACATAACTTACTTCAAGAATTACATTAAGAATAAAATCATACTTGTTGAATATCTTACAAATCTCAGAACCAAGATTCCAGTTTCCTGTGACGTAACTCATTCATCAAATTAACCGGAAACAGATAGCCGATAGTTGCAAGACTGTTCTAGATAAGTTCCCACCCACAATGCTCCTAAATTACCAACATTTGGCAACACTTCCGACTGTTGACACTTCATCGGATTATCCGTGGACGGTGCATCCTTTTCGTCTAATCATAACCAACCGATTGGTATCGTCATTGACAGTAGAAGAGTCAAATAAAAATGGGGAGTTACATCTCCATGTAAACACGAGCGTTATCAAGAGTTTTAAGCACGCCAAGACACTAATTACGTCATATCTGAGGCGGTAATCTGTTTCGATAGATGTGACAAACAGCTGATGGCGTACCGAGAGGAAACGGAGGAGTGGAAGGATTTCGAGGAATCCTCCCTCACTCTCAGTATCTCTCGTAAATCGACCACTCCCTCTGTTCGAAGAGTACACCCTTGAGGGTTTTCTACCACACAGGGAAAGACTTGCCCCTCGCGAGAATGGACCGGGGGCGTTGGAAGACAACTGCGGAGTGGGGGAGGAGGAAGATCTCAAAGCGGACAGTGAGAAAAATTAGGCGGAGTGTAGTTTCGCGATAAGTTTCAAACCGTGAGGTATATATAAGAGATGTCCGATGGTCGTCTTCACAACAAACGCCACCTTCGGGTCTTTGACAGTGAAAGAGACACACAGGACGGAAACATGAAGATGTGGAATTTACTGTTGACGATCCTCGTTGCATTCATCCTCCTGGCGCCTGCGACCCCCTTCGAGCATCCGGGTCGCATGCACCACCGAAGGCCCCCTCAGGAGCTTTCCCTTCCCGAGGAGACGGAGGTGAGCTATCTCTCTGAAGTGTCCCACCCGAGGAGTGCGGAAGTGACCAAGAGAAACGGAAAGCCTGTCAGAAACCTCAGCTGCCTCAGTACCTCCCACAGGTTATCTGTGGAACGGTTAAACCAAGACTATAATTCGAGTTGCGATTTTTACCTTACTAAAGACACAAAGGCAAATAGATTGCCAATTAATATCACTAAGGTGAAGTGCAAGCAAGTGGGGTGTAAATGCCCATTGGTGAGAGTAGGCGATTACCGATGTACTCAGCTCTTCACCCCTATGGAAGTGATAGAATTTTCGGGTTCCGAATGCATCAAGCCCGTTGAGCACGTTCGAAAAATTATTCGAGTAGAATCCGCTTGTGTATGCGCCTTAATTAGTGGTACCCCACTCGATGTACTAAAGCCTCCAAGAATCAAGAAGGCAGTGCGAGGCCCCTGGGGAACGGCGATTGAAGAAGAAGAATCTTCTTCAAAGACATTGGTATAAGTCAATGTTTTCCCTGCCAATGTAATAAAGACAGTGTATTTATAAATGCGAGAAACATCGATTCCGCTAAACACGGATCTCTTATCTATGAACACGAAATTAACTGTTTCGGCCATATCATCATAACTCGTCTGAAGCGATTTTCAATTACCTTTGTAGACCGAAAATATACAACATTCGGTCTTGCTATCCGATAATATCCTGGTAACGGGGTGAAGGTTTCCTACGGAAATGGATTTGGCTGTTTATTTTAAATTATAGAATTTATGATACGGAAAATTTTCATTTGAGAGAGGGAAATTGTTTCCCGAAAAATATGCCTATGTTTTGACAGACTTATTTATTATCGGATCTATTTATTGATTGTGTAAGTTATCCTCGTATTTAAATGATTTTTATAATATTTATTTTTCTTTGTATGTTTATAAATTGATAAATTAATGTTTTCATATTTATGAAAAGAAACTTTCTAGTCACTGTATTGCAATTAGTGCGCTGGTTGTGAGGAATATGTAATTTCGATTAGCTGAATAAATTTTCTAGCATTGCATTAGTGTTCTTTGTAATCCGTAACTCAAGACCCTTTAACAAAATTCTCTACTATTTACGTTACAAAATTACATTTGCTAACAATAACTCGATTCTCGAATTATTGTCAGCAAATGAAACTTGACTCTAACATCTCTGGAAGGTATTTAAAATAAATTTCTGAAAATCCGCATATTGCATTATAAAGAGGGAAAAATCGAAAATTTGGGGCCCTCTAGGATTAAACTGATGATAGATAAGAGCATTATTTCATCTTTCCTGTTGGTTTTCTGTCGCTACCCATACGACATAGGCCAAGTCAAGAACAATTTTAGTTTAGATACGTTTGAACCCTGAGAATCGTCTATGTATAATTGGTGCTGGAGTTCTGACCCAATATACTAACATATCTGAATAAATGTTACCGGAAAATGTAAATAATGACTGAAATGAAAGAAGATGAGATTAAATATTGAAAAAGAAAGAAGAAAGTAGTAATTTTCCACAATAATACGAGAAAATTCTTTTCTAATCTGAAGTTTTCGAGAAATATATGGTAATGGCCGTCCATGTAAGGGATGCCTAACTCGGGATTTCAAATGATGATTTTGCGTAAATAAAGACCCATTGAATTGAACGGTCGGAGAAGTGGCTGTTATTTTAGAGCAAAGAATCTAATCTGAAAGATCTATCCATCTTGACTCTCCATGGAATCTACGAACCACAAACTTAGTGTTTCTCTTGTTAGTCCCGTTTCTATTTTCTACCATATATTGTCTACTAGATCTTATGAATTACGCAAATAAAATTACCGCACAAATCAGTCTACAGACAGACGTTTAAATCCATAAAATTAACGATAAAACCGGGTTCTGTATTAATTCGAGGGATTTGAAATAGGATCATCATGAAAATTGATATATATGATAAACTGATATATCCCATAGGATACTCCTATAATTTGTGTCTGGCAGATAAGACTAAATTTACTGGTTGACCAAATTCCAAACATCTACTCTGATCAATTTGGCACCTTGCGCTTCATATATAATAATAATGTCTCAACCTCATACATGTTGAATGATAAAAAAAATTGTCGATTAATAAAATTAAAAATTGCAATTCAAAAATTTTTATTTAAAGCATTTTTAACCAAAATCACTTGAGAACATTCATTTAAAAAATTAATCCTTTGGAATTAGTTTACAAAATGTAGGTGAGCCCGGACACCTTGGCAATAGGGACAGGTTTGCCTCTTAGAGTTACATTAATAATAACTAAAAAACTGTATTTGGAATTAGTTTTACAACATGTATGGGAGACCGGGGCACCTTTGCAAGAAGGACAGGTTGGCCTTTTTGAGTTAGATTTATAACTAGGCGCTTTAGAGTGCAATGATGGTAAAGGATGCCATATACCATTCTCCTTCTACAGAAGTGTTATTTCAATCAGAACCTAATTGGTGGTGGGATATGTTATAGTCAATTTTCGAATCGTTTGAGTAAAGTATTCAACGGTTTATTTACAGTCTTCTTGTTCTTCGGTGATTGGCACTATTGCTTAACGCATGCTTATAATTTAACTTTGGTATAAATCGTTAAGCAAAATGTTTTTAGTCAACCTCGAATCACTCATATAAACCGAATGTGCACGGTGATTACTCTGTGCTTGCATGCTTTTCTTCGTCTTTCATACATTTCCTTTTTGTATATATTTTCCTCGCTACTTATAGATGGTCGTGGTTGCAATATACCCATTCCTTCATCAAATATTTGATCGTATAACCTTATTTAAAAAACATTCGATAATGGCGAATTACAATACACAAATAATATCATAAAAGAAGTTTAGTAACAGTCTTCTGTTTTGCGGTCAATCGTTCTTTAGTAGATAGAACAGTATTAATTTCAATTTTCCATCCCACGTTCTAAGAAGTAAGGGAAAATATCCCGCATGAAACAATTTTAACGGCTTTCCTATTATATTCACAAAACAATACAAAATATACATCATCATCATCATCATCATTGTAATTCTGTCCTAGGACAGGTCTCAACGGCACTGCTGTCTCCATACATCTCTATCCTGTGCATCCCGTTTCACATTTTGGTATTTCCTTCCTTTCTTCAAATCACTTAGCATTCCATACCTCCTTCTTCCTTTTCCTCTTTTCCCATTTATCTTTCCTTCAAAGATTTTCTTCTGTAGGCAGTCTGCTCTTAATATGTGGCCTATCCAGCTTGCTTTCCTTTTCCTTATACTTTTCATGATGTCTCGTTCTTCTCCAACCCTCCTCAG
>KZ308795.1:94159-107207 GCA_000376725.2 Ladona fulva
TTCCCCTTACTTAACGAGCTCTTCTCTGCTCTTTTCTTTCATCTCGAGCATCTCGAGGGGATTTATTCAGAAGAGTAACAAACTATACATGCCCTGATAACTACAAAAGGTTCCTATCAAGGACAGATAAGAATGGGAATATCTAGAAAGAATAACTCCCACGGTACGGTCACCATCTCAAACACGAAACACTTACGGATTATCTACTGGATTTCTCAAAGGGAGACAGAGATAAGATGCAAATTTCGCCAAATTTGAAAATTTATTTTATAACGTCAACTGCTGTTCTGCCGCTTCCTGACAGAAAAGAGGGATGGAAACAAATGCAGTATCAGGTTCTCAGACAAAACTACGCACTAAAAAATGAAAATTTTTACAGCACTTATTCAATATTTCTGGTCTAAATTTCTCACTTAAGAGACGCGTAAAGACATCGGTAATCGTCTCGCATAAGCATGCATAGTCTCCGGTGAATTACTGTGAAAATGTTCGAATCCTGGGATCGCAAAGTTCTACCACGCCCTTGATGAGTGGGGGAGATAGATCGCCATGTCCTATTGGCTCCCTATACGAAGAGATAAGATACTCTTTCTCTCTCTAAAGTGCAAACATCTAGTGAATGGACTATAATACCACCAACATATGTAAATGAGTATATCAACACCAACTAATGTAAATGAGAAACAACATCGGCCCTAAAACACTTCCCTACGGAACACCTGATGTGATATGTACTTCAGATAAAATACCGTCCATCGTAATCCTCTGAGAAATGCTTTCTAGAAAATAGTTAATCCATCCGACTACGTTTTTGTCGATAGCGTAGGCATACAGCTTTCGAATTAGTTTAATGTGGGACACTCTGTCAAATACTATCCTGGAATCTAAAAATACTGCGTCTGCATCTAACACCCTTATCTGCTGCCTTAGCCATGCCGTTCACGAAAAGGGCTAACTGGGTCTCACGTGACCTTCCTTTGCGGTATCCGTGCTGGATCGGACTAATTGCTCCCTCTTCAGTAAGAAAACGCATTACTGAGCTCGCTATAATATTCCCCAATTATATTACAAGGTATCGAAGGAAGTGATATTGGCCTATAGTCATCTGTTTTTAGGGGACGCCCATTTTACGAACTGGAGTGACGTTAGCCTTTCTCCACGACATTGAGACCACCCTTATCCAATGATTTCTTGTATAAGACGAGAAGAAGGGCTGCAAGCTCACTGGCTAAAGTTTTTATGACAAGAAAAGGAATAAAGGTCCCGGGGCCTTTTTCCTATCGATCTGTCGCAATAACTTTCCAATTTATCAACTGATAACTCAATGGGATTCATCTCCGAAATAATACGTGTAGTAAAATCATTAAATTGACCATTGTCTAAAATTCTATTGCACCTTTAGATCAAGACTAAAGACTAGTCTACTAAAGACTAGTCTTTAATTAAAACGCAAGCTATGTGCTAGAATGAAATAAATACTAAGATAAAATAAACACAGCTAATTGAGTTGTTTGTTTTCTTTATATGCCTTTCTATTACCAAATTTAGCTACAAAAATAGTTTGCGAGACAACGTGCCCCGTACTTGGGGAAGGTTTGCCCACAGAAAACCTTAATAAGAACATTTAATTTATGAGATGTTTCTACATGAGTCATGTAATAACAAGAAATTTTAATATCTGTTTTCTTGTGTAAACAAAAATTTTGGAGCCCATTTGATATGACTTATAGATGTATTAAAAAAAATTATTTAAGTATTCACAATCTATTTTTAAGAGTAAGTTACATGAAGAGTTCTAAAGAATTCATGTCATTACTTTCGTGTAAATTTATTCCTGAATAATCACCATCGGAACGCATTCTTCGTGCTTTACATGTTAACCGAAGTATCGCGTCATCCAGTAACTTCGCTGCGAAGGAATACCGTTACATGATGATGAATTAATACTGTCGTGTCCTTGGAGTCTTGCCAAGTCATCATGTTACCTTCCACTCACAAAGTTACAGCAATCAATGTTAAATACCATTTCGCTCTAACGAATATTGAACATGTTTTTCAGTATATCATTATACAGAAGAGATACTAACCTATGATCGGTAGTAGGCTTAATCGTGACCCTCGTGTTCTCACCTTAACGCTCTAAGGTAGGCTGATTTCAGAGTATGAATACTGTGCACGCCTTACACAAAACAAATCCATAAACCTGTAAGTAGTATACTCAAGGTTAACACAATTTAGATTAGCATTCTATCACAAACACTACATTTCTGTCCAAGGTTTCCCAATGTTCCTTTATATAATTGTGTTTTCTCTCTTCGTCGGAGACACCAGAAGTAGAAGAAGTCCAAGGCGCTGTATCCTTATAAGGGATGTGATGCATTCGGGTGTATACCACAGTGGGTGACACGTGGTCAGCATATTTACTCCCGCGCCGCCATTTACCTTTTCCTAACTGCACTATACCCGCTATTTATTGACTCATTTACTCAAAAATACGTCTTTGCATAGTCCTGTTATCTAATATTTTTAGAAGACTAGTGATGTGTTTTTTCAACAGACCCTGTTCATACATAGCCTAAACCAGGAGTGTAGGAGCCATGGAAATCTCAGAATACCGTAGATGAACTGGTAAAATCATCATATGTCCCATCATGGATTTGACCGTAGATATTGCTAAAGAGGATAAATTTTCCGTAAAAATGCACTCTGGTGCTTCTCGAAAATAACTTCCCAATTCCCCCAATGTAACGGAAACGAGAGATCCAGTGGTTATTTTAAGGCCCGCCATTGTATCAAGCAAAGTCATTATTTTAACTAACGTGAACTGGGTTCGATAACATATGACTAGGAAAATCTTTCTCGAGAAATTTAAATATTTTTTAGTTTGAAGCCTTTCTTTAATTTGTGAATCTAATTAGTATCAATGACCATGTAATTTTGGGACATGTGCCTAAAGAACAAGACAGTATGTTTCAAATTAACAGGAGGGGACTTTCTAGGAAAATATGTTTTAAACATAAACAGGAAACATGTTTTCAAAGAAATGATCAACATATAAATGGTAAAATAGAATCCCTTCCAACTCATAAAGCAGGTTTTATAAACTTTGCGAGTTGGCTGCCTCAGTGAGGACCTCGTGCGGAAGTTCGTGCTACTAAACGTGGAGGCTGCTCGCTTTGCTTCAAAAGCATTCCCAAACCATGGAGTACCATGTCCCAATCATTGTGAAAGAGACGCGGCATGGCAGTTCAGTGGTTAGAATACCTGCCAGGAAAGTGGGAGACCTTTGTTCGAGTCCCAGTCATGACGCTATTCTTCAAATATAATATTTCGTGGTATTCAGCCGCACGGCTTTACCGTGCAAAGTACCTAAGTACTTGCACCTTTCCTTAAAATTCCGATAAAGTGCGGTATAGGGTTTTTAAATGTTTAGTTGATTTTTCAAAAGTATAACCAAGAAAGACTATTTAACTTGAATTTTGCAGGTTTTGTTTACTGAAAAATCAATGTATGTACAAATGAGTAGTTAAAATTAATTATATAGATAGTATTTATTGATGCTTCTAAATTAGAAATCGAGAAGAAATACTTTTAATGAGCTCTACGTTCTTTGAAGAGGTCACAAATTAGATTAATCTGAAGGGCACAAAAAGACAAGCATCTAAACGCAATCGAAACTTGTTAGGCAGACCTAAAATTTTCTCGCTGTAAATCCTTTTAGTAGCTACAAATAATGTACCGCGTGCACTTGTGTATAGGTCGACCTTTAAATACAAAATTTCAATGAAAAAAAAGGTAGGCTCGACCTATACACGAGAGAAGTACGAGGGTCATCCAGAAAGTTCCGCCGGTTTCAAAATAAAAACTTCGCATAAAATCTTTAGATGATATTTTTAAAGCATATATTTACTCGAGAAATTATTTTAACAAATAATTAATACACATAACTTAATGGAAAATAATAATATACATATATACATTTTTATTTCCTCTCCTCTGTGGAATAATATGACCATAAAAGCGGGTTGGTGAATAGTTCTTTTATAATTAATAGACCGAATAAAATGCGAATAAAATTTCTAATGGATCCTCAAAATTAAACATATCGATTATACATTTGCAAAAAAAAACGAGAGATGGAAACTGACCAACTTCATATTATCTAAAGCTTTGGAAAAACTTAATCGTAATGTCTGACATCTTGGCTAATGCAAAATTATTGTTAAATTCTGCATCTCAAAGTTGCTGCTAAAAATGTCAAATCATATCTCTTTTAGTCCTTATAACTTGAAAATATTCTTTCTTAAAAGTCCACACATTATAATTAAAATTAATCCGCTAAAATTAACTTTGCAGTATTTTATATTTACAAAAAAGCTAAGGTATACAGGATATACGTAAAAAACGGAAATTTTAAGTAAAAACTCGGGGGGTCGAGATATACACGAGTATATACGGTAACTAAAGAGTTGTAAATTGCGTCACACGTTTGCTGAGTTCGATCCGTTACTGCTCTAGTTCTGCATTGATGCATTTTAATATGTAAGAAAACCGGATGTTCTTGGGTATTTTCCGTTGGTCCGGTAATATTTATACTCCTGTATATATAAATGATAGCCATTCAGTCCCATCCAATTATTTCCAAAAAAAACCCAAAGAATTCTCTAAAATTTCTTCAAGCATTGGCATCCCTCTTGTTGTTAATTGCCTTTTGTTTTATATTCATTTTAGACATCGTTTCTTAACGTATATTCACATTCAATTCCGAGTTTCAATTTCGATCGATGAGACCAATTTCAGGTATCGAAGGCAATTATCGCATTTTCCCGGATCCCCGGGAAACACGAACTTCGCGTGACGCAGAAGTTGCTCCCTCCTTTATAATACACTGAGAATACTGGAAATTTCTCATATTTCATACCTAAATTTAGCTGATGTTGTATAAATATATTATTTCCGTTACGGTTGTCCGATCCACTCGGTGATGTTTGGTTAACGTCCGTTGACTTCATCGGTTCCGTGTTTTAGTGTCCATGTCTTTCTTGAGGACGGAATATGCCGTACTTATCAATTTACTTTTTTATGCAGTGAATTATCAATATCATTCATCATAGAATTAGATCATTACAAAAGATTACAAACATCATATAAATATAGTTACATAAATCTAACAAAATTAAGTTAGACAGAAAGATCCTTCTGAGCCAAACTCATTAGAAGGTCCCTAATTTTACATAAAATGTCAAAAAAGTCATTAAAAAGCTTAAAGAAAGTTAAAACAATTTTACACTGAAAGGATGTCGAGATAAAATTATGCTATAACAGTGTGTGTATATTATATAGTTGAACATTAACAAAATTATATATTACATAATTTAGAATATTGCATCCTTTACAATGTTCCTTATTCCATGATTTAGTGCATATATGATACTTTTATCGTGAGAGAATCTTCGGGAAAGCATGTGGCTCTAAAATTTACATCATTATTGGGTCGCAAATACGCTCATAGTCAGTTTCCCTTTAACATATTGTCCATAATTTTCCAGGTGACTTTCCGGGGAGAGGAAGAGGTTTAAGATTCTAGATATTTATCACATAAAAGACTGATGCAGAAAAGCTAAAAAAATTAGACTAGAATATTAGAATTAGATCGGTTTACTTAAGTGTTCTACCTTTCAGTAGGTCCATGTGCCCTAATATTCCCTATTCATAGCCCTTTCCTTCGTTATCTGGTAACTCACCCCACCCTTTATGTCATCTAACATCTTTTGCCTCTGCCTTCCCCTCTGTCCTTTCCCTTGCATTCTACCCTCAATTACATTCTTCAGCAATCCCTCTCCTCTCAATATTTTACCCACCTATCTCTTCTGTCGGCGTTTCATTTATTCAATTAAAACCCTCTCCTCCCCAACCATTCCCAGCACCTCTATGTTCGTTTTTCTATCCACCCAACTCAGTTTTTCCATTCTACGCCATACCCACATCTCAATTCCTTGGCCAATACTACTTTTTTTCGAACCTCATCTCAACACATTCCATCCCAAGATAAAACACTACCCAAGTACGATAATTTGTCTACCTATTCTAGTTTTTCCCTATATATCCTAACCGTTAGCTCAGCCTTCTTTCCCTTATTGAATCTCATTATTTTAGTTTTACTTACGTTAATTTTCATTCCATATTCCCTTGCCTTATCGTTTAGTGCATTTACTAGTATTTGTAAACCCCTTTCGGAATCGCACACAATAGCTTTATCGTCTGCATATCTTACTGACTTTACTACTTTCCCTCCAACTATCACTCCCTTGCTTATTTCTTCCCAAGCTTCATTCACCATTTCCTCTGCATATATATTAAAAAGCGATGGTGATAATGGGCATCCTTGTCTTACCCCTCTCCCTAACTCTGCCCATTCCGACTCTCCTTCAGTTATTCTAACTCGCGCTGTTTGATTTAAGTACAAATTTTGCACCAAACGCCTATCTTTCCAGTCCAACCCAATTTTCTTTAAAATTCCCATTAATTTTGGCCATTGAACTCTATCGAAAGCCTTTTCAAAATCGACAAAACATGCACATATATCCTTTTTAAATTCCAGGCTTCGTTCTACTAGCACCCTCATTACCCCGATTGCATCCCTCGTTCCTTTCCCTTTCTGAAATCCGAACTGGTCTTCTCCTATTTGTTCCTTAATTTTTCCTTCAATTCTTCTATTCAATACTCTTAGAATAACCTTTGCCGCGTGAGATATTAAACTGATTGTACGATAATCCCTACACTCAGAAGCATTATTCTTTTTCTGCAAAGGAATCAGGATTGTCTTAGTAAAATCCTCTGGCCATTCCCCTTCATCATAAATTTTTCTACATAAATTATAGAATTTCCTCTTACCCTTTCCCCTCAGGTTTTTAAGTAGCTCAACTGGTATCTCGTCAATGCCCGTTGCTTTGTTTCCTTTCATATCACGCAAGGCCCTATCAATTTCACTATCTAATATCCCAGGTCCAACATCATCATCCTCCACTTCTTGTTCACTTTCTAACATTATGTTTGTTGGCTTCATGTCCTTCCCATATAGTTCCTCGACATATTCTTTCCACCTTTCCCTTATGCTGGCTGGATCTCGTATAACTTTACCATTACTATCTTTTATTGTGGTTGTTCTGTTTCGTGTTTTATTTCCCGTTAACTGTTTCACCTTTTTATACATTAGGTCGACCCTTCCACTTTCGTCCAGCTTTTCTATTTCGTTACATTGACCCTTCCACCACTATTCCCTTGCCCTATTTGTTTCTCTTCTCAGTTGGTTATTGAGAACCCTATACATTATTAATTATATAGATAGTATTTATTGATGCTTCTAAATTAGAAATCGAGAAGAAATACTTTTAATGAGCTCTACGTTCTTTGAAGAGGTCACAAATTAGATTAATCTGAAGGGCACAAAAAGACAAGCATCTAAACGCAATCGAAACTTGTTAGGCAGACCTAAAATTTTCTCGCTGTAAATCCTTTTAGTAGCTACAAATAATGTACCGCGTGCACTTGTGTATAGGTCGACCTTTAAATACAAAATTTCAATGAAAAAAAAGGTAGGCTCGACCTATACACGANCAGACTATTTTATTATCGAATCTATTTATTGATTGTATAAGTTATCCTCGTATTTAAATGATTTTTATAATATTTATTTTTCTTTGTATGTTTATAAATTGATGAATTAATGTTTTCATATTTATGAAAAGAAAATTTCTAGTCACTGTATTGCAATTAGTGCGCTGGTTGTGAGGAATATGTAATTTCGATTAGCTGAATAAATTTTCTAGCATTGCATTAGTGTTCTTTGTAATCCGTAACTCAAGACCCTTTAACAAAATTCTCTACTATTTACGTTACAAAATTACATTTGCTAACAATAACTCGATTCTCGAATTATTGTCAGCAAATGAAACTTGACTCTAACATCTCTGGAAGGTATTTAAAATAAATTTCTGAAAATCCGCATATTGCATTATAAAGAGGGAAAAATCGAAAATTTGGGGCCCTCTAGGATTAAACTGATGATAGATAAGAGCATTATTTCATCTTTCCTGTTGGTTTTCTGTCGCTACCCATACGACATAGGCCAAGTCAAGAACAATTTTAGTTTAGATACGTTTGAACCCTGAGAATCGTCTATGTATAATTGGTGCTGGAGTTCTGACCCAATATACTAACATATCTGAATAAATGTTACCGGAAAATGTAAATAATGACTGAAATGAAAGAAGATGAGATTAAATATTGAAAAAGAAAGAAGAAAGTAGTAATTTTTCACAATAATACGAGAAAATTCTTTTCTAATCTGAAGTTTTCGAGAAATATATGGTAATGGCCGTCCATGTAAGGGATGCCTAACTCGGGATTTCAAATGATGATTTTGCGTAAATAAAGACCCATTGAATTGAACGGTCGGAGAAGTGGCTGTTATTTTAGAGCAAAGAATCTAATCTGAAAGATCTATCCATCTTGACTCTCCATGGAATCTACGAACCACAAACTTAGTGTTTCTCTTGTTAGTCCCGTTTCTATTTTCTACCATATATTGTCTACTAGATCTTATGAATTACGCAAATAAAATTACCGCACAAATCAGTCTACAGACAGACGTTTAAATCCATAAAATTAACGATAAAACCGGGTTCTGTATTAATTCGAGGGATTTGAAATAGGATCATCATGAAAATTGATATATATGATAAACTGATATANATCGATTATACATTTGCAAAAAAAAACGAGAGATGGAAACTGACCAACTTCATATTATCTAAAGCTTTGGAAAAACTTAATCGTAATGTCTGACATCTTGGCTAATGCAAAATTATTGTTAAATTCTGCATCTCAAAGTTGCTGCTAAAAATGTCAAATCATATCTCTTTTAGTCCTTATAACTTGAAAATATTCTTTCTTAAAAGTCCACACATTATAATTAAAATTAATCCGCTAAAATTAACTTTGCAGTATTTTATATTTACAAAAAAGCTAAGGTATACAGGATATACGTAAAAAACGGAAATTTTAAGTAAAAACTCGGGGGGTCGAGATATACACGAGTATATACGGTAACTAAAGAGTTGTAAATTGCGTCACACGTTTGCTGAGTTCGATCCGTTACTGCTCTAGTTCTGCATTGATGCATTTTAATATGTAAGAAAACCGGATGTTCTTGGGTATTTTCCGTTGGTCCGGTAATATTTATACTCCTGTATATATAAATGATAGCCATTCAGTCCCATCCAATTATTTCCAAAAAAAACCCAAAGAATTCTCTAAAATTTCTTCAAGCATTGGCATCCCTCTTGTTGTTAATTGCCTTTTGTTTTATATTCATTTTAGACATCGTTTCTTAACGTATATTCACATTCAATTCCGAGTTTCAATTTCGATCGATGAGACCAATTTCAGGTATCGAAGGCAATTATCGCATTTTCCCGGATCCCCGGGAAACACGAACTTCGCGTGACGCAGAAGTTGCTCCCTCCTTTATAATACACTGAGAATACTGGAAATTTCTCATATTTCATACCTAAATTTAGCTGATGTTGTATAAATATATTATTTCCGTTACGGTTGTCCGATCCACTCGGTGATGTTTGGTTAACGTCCGTTGACTTCATCGGTTCCGTGTTTTAGTGTCCATGTCTTTCTTGAGGACGGAATATGCCGTACTTATCAATTTACTTTTTTATGCAGTGAATTATCAATATCATTCATCATAGAATTAGATCATTACAAAAGATTACAAACATCATATAAATATAGTTACATAAATCTAACAAAATTAAGTTAGACAGAAAGATCCTTCTGAGCCAAACTCATTAGAAGGTCCCTAATTTTACATAAAATGTCAAAAAAGTCATTAAAAAGCTTAAAGAAAGTTAAAACAATTTTACACTGAAAGGATGTCGAGATAAAATTATGCTATAACAGTGTGTGTATATTATATAGTTGAACATTAACAAAATTATATATTACATAATTTAGAATATTGCATCCTTTACAATGTTCCTTATTCCATGATTTAGTGCATATATGATACTTTTATCGTGAGAGAATCTTCGGGAAAGCATGTGGCTCTAAAATTTACATCATTATTGGGTCGCAAATACGCTCATAGTCAGTTTCCCTTTAACATATTGTCCATAATTTTCCAGGTGACTTTCCGGGGAGAGGAAGAGGTTTAAGATTCTAGATATTTATCACATAAAAGACTGATGCAGAAAAGCTAAAAAAATTAGACTAGAATATTAGAATTAGATCGGTTTACTTAAGTGTTCTACCTTTCAGTAGGTCCATGTGCCCTAATATTCCCTATTCATAGCCCTTTCCTTCGTTATCTGGTAACTCACCCCACCCTTTATGTCATCTAACATCTTTTGCCTCTGCCTTCCCCTCTGTCCTTTCCCTTGCATTCTACCCTCAATTACATTCTTCAGCAATCCCTCTCCTCTCAATATTTTACCCACCTATCTCTTCTGTCGGCGTTTCATTTATTCAATTAAAACCCTCTCCTCCCCAACCATTCCCAGCACCTCTATGTTCGTTTTTCTATCCACCCAACTCAGTTTTTCCATTCTACGCCATACCCACATCTCAATTCCTTGGCCAATACTACTTTTTTTCGAACCTCATCTCAACACATTCCATCCCAAGATAAAACACTACCCAAGTACGATAATTTGTCTACCTATTCTAGTTTTTCCCTATATATCCTAACCGTTAGCTCAGCCTTCTTTCCCTTATTGAATCTCATTATTTTAGTTTTACTTACGTTAATTTTCATTCCATATTCCCTTGCCTTATCGTTTAGTGCATTTACTAGTATTTGTAAACCCCTTTCGGAATCGCACCCAATAGCATTATCGTCTGCATATCTTACTGACTTTACCACTTTCCCTCCAACTATCGCTCCCTTGCTTATTTCTTCCCAAGCTTCATTCACCATTTCCTCTGCATGTATATTAAAAAGCGATGGTGATAATGGGCATCCTTGTCTATCCCCTCTCCCTAATATTGCCCATTCCGACTCCCTCTCAGTTATTCTAACTCGCGCTCTTTGAATTAAGAACAAATTTTGCAATTCATTTCATTTCCAGTCCAACCCAATTTTCTTTAAAATTCCCATTAATTTTGGCCATTGAACTCTACCGAAAGCCTTTTAAAAATCGACAATACATGCACATATATATATTTTTTAAATTCCAGGCTTCGTTCTACTAGTACCTCATTACCCCGATTGCATCCCTCGTTCCTATCCCTTTCTGAAATCCGAACTGGTCTTCTCCAATTTGCCCCTTAATTTTCCCTTCAATTCTTCTATTCAATACTCTTAAAATAACCTTTGCCGCGTGAGGTATTAAACTGATTGTACGATAATCCCGACACTCCGCAGCATTATTCTTTTTCTGTAAAGGAATCAGGATTGTCTTAGTAAAATTCTCTGGCCACTCCCCGTCATCATAAATGTTTCTACATAAATTATAGAATTTTCTCTTACCCTTTCCCCTCAGGTTTTTAAGTAGCTCAACCGGTATCTCGTCAATGCCCGTTGCTTTTTTCCCTTTCATATCATTCATGATCCTATCAGTTTCACTATCTAATATCCCAGGTCCAACATCATCATCCTCCACTTCTTGTTCACTTTCTAACATTATGTCTGGTAGATTCATATCCTTCCCATATAGTTCCTCGACATATTCTTTCCACTTTTCCCTTATGCTGGCTGGATCTCGTATAACTTTACCATTACTATCTTTTATTGTGGTTGTTCTGTTTCGTGTTTTATTTCCCGTTAACTGTTTCACCTTTCTATACANAAAAATTGCAATTCAAAAATTTTTATTTAAAGCATTTTTAACCAAAATCACTTGAGAACATTCATTTAAAAAATTAATCCTTTGGAATTAGTTTACAAAATGTAGGTGAGCCCGGACACCTTGGCAATAGGGACAGGTTTGCCTCTTAGAGTTACATTAATAATAACTAAAAAACTGTATTTGGAATTAGTTTTACAACATGTATGGGAGACCGGGGCACCTTTGCAAGAAGGACAGGTTGGCCTTTTTGAGTTAGATTTATAACTAGGCGCTTTAGAGTGCAATGATGGTAAAGGATGCCATATACCATTCTCCTTCTACAGAAGTGTTATTTCAATCAGAACCTAATTGGTGGTGGGATATGTTATAGTCAATTTTCGAATCGTTTGAGTAAAGTATTCAACGGTTTATTTACAGTCTTCTTGTTCTTCGGTGATTGGCACTATTGCTTAACGCATGCTTATAATTTAACTTTGGTATAAATCGTTAAGCAAAATGTTTTTAGTCAACCTCGAATCACTCATATAAACCGAATGTGCACGGTGATTACTCTGTGCTTGCATGCTTTTCTTCGTCTTTCATACATTTCCTTTTTGTATATATTTTCCTCGCTACTTATAGATGGTCGTGGTTGCAATATACCCATTCCTTCATCAAATATTTGATCGTATAACCTTATTTAAAAAACATTCGATAATGGCGAATTACAATACACAAATAATATCATAAAAGAAGTTTAGTAACAGTCTTCTGTTTTGCGGTCAATCGTTCTTTAGTAGATAGAACAGTATTAATTTCAATTTTCCATCCCACGTTCTAAGAAGTAAGGGAAAATATCCCGCATGAAACAATTTTAACGGCTTTCCTATTATATTCACAAAACAATACAAAATATACATCATCATCATCATCATCATTGTAATTCTGTCCTAGGACAGGTCTCAACGGCACTGCTGTCTCCATACATCTCTATCCTGTGCATCCCGTTTCACATTTTGGTATTTCCTTCCTTTCTTCAAATCACTTAGCATTCCATACCTCCTTCTTCCTTTTCCTCTTTTCCCATTTATCTTTCCTTCAAAGATTTTCTTCTGTAGGCAGTCTGCTCTTAATATGTGGCCTATCCAGCTTGCTTTCCTTTTCCTTATACTTTTCATGATGTCTCGTTCTTCTCCAACCCTCCTCAG
>KZ308795.1:112379-194500 GCA_000376725.2 Ladona fulva
GCTTCTTACGATTGGGTGCCTTCTCGTCGTATTTTTGTCAGCATTTCGGATGAAGGGAGAGCCTTTCTTAATTTCTTCATCTGGTCATATTTCAAAGTATGGAGAAACTATTCTTTTACTACATTGACAATTGGGGATGAATAACGCAAGTGATGAAAATTTCACAAGGGAAACTTCACGAGTGGGCTAGAATCTGACGTATGTACCTGTCCAAGAGACCAATTTATGTCTCTTTGAGCGATCCCAGGATTCGAACATTTTCACAGTAATTCACCGGAGACTATGCATGCTTATGCGAGACTATTGCCGATGTCTGTACGCGTCTCTTAAGTGCCAAATTTCAAGTGTCAGTTTTTCTTTTTACTTCCCCTTACTTAACGAGCTCTTCTCTGCTCTTTTCTTTCATCTCGAGCATCTCGAGGGGATTTATTCAGAAGAGTAACAAACTATACATGCATATACATACATGATAACTACAAAAGGTTCCTATCAAGGACAGATAAGAATGGGAATATCTAGAAAGAATAACTCCCACGGTACTGTCACCATCTCAAACACGAAACACTTACGGATTATCTACTGGATTTCTCAAAGGGAGACAGAGATAAGATGCAAATTTCGCCAAATTTGAAAAACTATTTTATAACGTCAACTGCTGTTCTGCCGCTTCCTGACAGAAAAGAGGGATGGAAACAAATGCAGTATCAGGTTCTCAGACAAAACTACGCACTAAAAATTTTTATAGCACTTAATCAATATTTCTGGTCTAAATTTGGCACTTAAGAGACGCGTAAAGACATCGGTAATCGTCTCGCAGAAACATGCATAGTCTCCGGTGAATTACTGTGAAAATGTTCGAATCCTGGGATCGCAAAGTTCTACCACGCCCTTGATGAGTGGGGGAGATAGATCGCCATGTCCTATTGGCTCCCTATACGAAGAGATAAGATACTCTTTCTCTCTCTAAAGTGCAAACATCTAGTGAATGGACTATAATACCACCAACATATGTAAATGAGTATATCAACACCAACTAATGTAAATGAGAAACAACATCGGCCCTAAAACACTTCCCTACGGAACACCTGATGTGATATGTACTTCAGATAAAATACCGTCCATCGTAATCCTCTGAGAAATGCTTTCTAGAAAATAGTTAATCCATCCGACTACGTTTTTGTCGATAGCGTAGGCATACAGCTTTCGAATTAGTTTAATGTGGGACACTCTGTCAAATACTATCCTGGAATCTAAAAATACTGCGTCTGCATCTAACACCCTTATCTGCTGCCTTAGCCATGCCGTTCACGAAAAGGGCTAACTGGGTCTCACGTGACCTTCCTTTGCGGTATCCGTGCTGGATCGGACTAATTGCTCCCTCTTCAGTAAGAAAACGCATTACTGAGCTCGCTATAATATTCCCCAATTATATTACAAGGTATCGAAGGAAGTGATATTGGCCTATAGTCATCTGTTTTTAGGGGACGCCCATTTTACGAACTGGAGTGACGTTAGCCTTTCTCCACGACATTGAGACCACCCTTATCCAATGATTTCTTGTATAAGACGAGAAGAAGGGCTGCAAGCTCACTGGCTAAAGTTTTTATGACAAGAAAAGGAATAAAGGTCCCGGGGCCTTTTTCCTATCGATCTGTCGC
The DNA here is from genome assembly GCA_000376725.2 of Ladona fulva. Taxonomy (NCBI): domain Eukaryota; kingdom Metazoa; phylum Arthropoda; class Insecta; order Odonata; family Libellulidae; genus Ladona; species Ladona fulva. Next base: position 114,038 of record KZ308795.1, read on the forward strand.
AATAACTTTCCAATTTATCAACTGATAACTCAATGGGATTCATCTCCGAAATAATACGTGTAGTAAAATCATTAAATTGACCATTGTCTAAAATTCTATTGCACCTTTAGATCAAGACTAAAGACTAGTCTACTAAAGACTAGTCTTTAATTAAAACGCAAGCTATGTGCTAGAATGAAATAAATACTAAGATAAAATAAACACAGCTAATTGAGTTGTTTGTTTTCTTTATATGCCTTTCTATTACCAAATTTAGCTACAAAAATAGTTTGCGAGACAACGTGCCCCGTACTTGGGGAAGGTTTGCCCACAGAAAACCTTAATAAGAACATTTAATTTATGAGATGTTTCTACATGAGTCATGTAATAACAAGAAATTTTAATATCTGTTTTCTTGTGTAAACAAAAATTTTGGAGCCCATTTGATATGACTTATTATAAGTTTCTCTTTCGTATATACGGAAACATTTTTTGCTATATTCAATTTTCACAGTTATTTAATCTCCCCTATTCAAAATGATATAATTCATTGCATATATGTGTTGATTGTGAAAGATATGGGCACATACACGTACTTGTATGCGTAAAAAAGATGTCAAGGGAACGTTTCATGAATGCCTAAACAGTGATGATTCTATATTTTGGATTTAGATAAGTACCCCGCAAGCCGCTAGTGGCGTATGGCAGGGGAACTATTAACACCTTACCTAACCTACCCTATTAGAGTCTCTGATGCTATACGAAAAGAACGACCAGAAGTAAGTATCTGTTTAGCGATTATTTCCCCAGTAACGCTTGGTCGTCGCCTCTCGAAGATCGCGCTCGTTGTTTACCGGAATGACAATATCTTTTACTTCGCCTAAAAATTCTGCACCGATGAATTTGTGGAAAAGCTTTCGTCGGTTATCAGATCTTCTCTCCTGCAGTGATTTCCATCCGAGTGATTTTATCATCGCTGTAACGCTACAGTTGGACATGAAATCTCCACTGACAAAACGGGCTGCTCTACGTTGAACCATTTCTAAATCTGAGACTATCCCTACTTCATGTGGATCCCTAACCGCGCAGCAGTATTCGAGGCTAGGCCGAATGAGGGAAAAATAAGCAATTTCTTTGACCCTAGATAGACATCCTCTCAGGATTCTACTTGTTAATCTTTGCATCCTATTCGCCTTTCCTATAGAATCGCGAACATGTTCCTTGAACGATAGACTACTTATTAGTGTAACTCTTAGGTATTTATTGTGACACACAAACTCTAAGGGATATCCTAAAGTTTGGTATTGTTTGCTAATAATGTTAGTGGAACGTGTAAAAGACATAGCAACTCACTTCTTCACATTTAAATCAAGCTGCCAATCTTTGCACCAACTTGATATTACGCTTAGGTCGTTCTGTAGAATACTGCTATAATCTTCTGATGCATTCTCTCTATATATGATAGTATCATCAGCAAATAATCTAACTTTGCTCTTTACATTATTCACCAACTCTATAGTCCATTCACTAGATGTTTGCACTTTAGAGAGAGAAAGAATATCTTATCTCTTCGTATAGGGAGCCAATAGGACATGGCGATCTATCCCCCCCACTCATCAAGGGCATGGTAGATCTTTGCTGTGTTGCAACATTAGCATAAAAATATTAATTTTGTTCAAATCGTTTCAGTTTTGAGTGAAGGTAATGCCGGAAATAACACTGTGATTGATTTTAGGTTAATTAATAACACAACCGCAGAAAGAACAAAAATACCACATTTCAAAGAAAATCTTGACTTTATTCCGGTTTTGTTTGAACGNTTTTACTTACGTTAATTTTCATTCCATATTCCCTTGCCTTATCGTTTAGTGCATTTACTAGTATTTGTAAACCCCTTTCGGAATCGCACACAATAGCTTTATCGTCTGCATATCTTACTGACTTTACCACTTTCCCTCCAACTATCGCTCCCTTGCTTATTTCTTCCCAAGCTTCATTCACCGTTTCCTCTGCATATATATTAAAAAGCGATGGTGATAATGGGCATCCTTGTCTATCCCCTCTCCCTAATATTGCCCATTCCGACTCCCTCTCAGTTATTCTAACTCGCGCTCTTTGAATTAAGAACAAATTTTGCAATTCATTTCATTTCCAGTCCAACCCAATTTTCTTTAAAATTTCCATTAAATTTGGCCATTTAACTCTACCGAAAGCCTTTTAAAAATCGACAATACATGCACATATATATATTTTTTAAATTCCAGGCTTCGTTCTACTAGTACCTCATTACCCCGATTGCATCCCTCGTTCCTATCCCTTTCTGAAATCCGAACTGGTCTTCTCCAATTTGCCCCTTAATTTTCCCTTCAATTCTTCTATTCAATACTCTTAAAATAACCTTTGCCGCGTGAGGTATTAAACTGATTGTACGATAATCCCGACACTCCGCAGCATTATTCTTTTTCTGTAAAGGAATCAGGATTGTCTTAGTAAAATTCTCTGGCCACTCCCCGTCATCATAAATGTTTCTACATAAATTATAGAATTTTCTCTTACCCTTTCCCCTCAGGTTTTTAAGTAGCTCAACCGGTATCTCGTCAATGCCCGTTGCTTTTTTCCCTTTCATATCATTCATGATCCTATCAGTTTCACTATCTAATATCCCAGGTCCAACATCATCATCCTCCACTTCTTGTTCACTTTCTAACATTATGTTTGGTAGATTCATGTCCTTCCCATATTGTTCCTCGACATATTCTTTCCACTTTTCCCTTAAGCTGGCTGGATCTCGTATAACTTTACCATTACTATCTTTTATTGTGGTTGTTCTGTTTCGTGTTTTATTTCCCGTTAACTGTTTCACCTTTTTATACATTAGGTCGACCCTTCCACTTTCGTCCAGCTTTTCTATTTCGTTACATTGACCCTTCCACCACTATTCCCTTGCCCTATTTGTTTCTCTTCTCAGTTGGTTATTGAGAACCCTATACATTCTTTGTCCTCGTTCTGTGTTAACCCTTTCCTCCATTTTATTTATCATTTCTACCGTCACCCACGGTTTCCTAATTTTTTGATCGACCCTACCAATAGTTACTTGTGCACTATCCTTGATACTGTTTTTAATCTTTTCCCATTCTCCGTCTATAGTAAGTTCCCTTCCCTTATCCTCTAAGGCCTTTCTGACCCTCTCTTAGAACTCTCTAGCTTTCTCATTTTTAAGGGCTTCTAGGTTCCATTTTAGTCTAATTTTTACCTGAAAGATCTTTTTAAACTTTAGCTCGGTTCTCATCATGAACAAGTTATGATCTGAGTCAACATCAGCACCAGGGTAACTTCTTGAATTTCTAACGCTATCTCTAAACCTTTTTGCTACCAAAATGTAATCGATTTAGTACATACCTATCCGCATACCCTGGCTTTTTCCATGTGTACCTACTTCTGCCATGGTGCTGAAAAAGTGTTTCTAATACAGAGGTTATTCCTCTTACAAAAGTCTATTAGGGTGTTTTCCCGCAATGTGGGCTTTTTCTTTGATTGATTGCAATGACTTTTTCCCACACCGCACTCTTTCTTTTAGTTATAATTATATTTTGTATATATCACAATGACATACGAGGTTAGGTGGAAGAGAGGCCCACATTGGTCTAACCTAACCAATAAAGGGTCTATCTATCTTTCGTTTCTATCTCCTAGTCCGAACCCTTCCACTTCTCCATCTTTGCCTTGCCCAACTATCGCACTCCAGTCCCCCATAACAAGTATGTTTTTATTGCCTCTAACCCTTCCCATTGCTTCTTCTATTTGTTCATAAACTAAATCTACTTCATCATCACTATATTCACTAGTGGGCAAGTACAACTGAACTATCACCGTGCTAACAGGTTCAGACTTCAGTTCTACTGACATCACCCGGTCTCTTATTAGGTCTGTAGGTAATAGTTCCCGCTTTCCTGTCTAAGACTACTGCAACGCCCCTCTAGCTATTATTTCCCAACTGAAAATTACTCTAACATCATCGCTCCAGAAACCACCCCCATCCTTCCATCTTTCTTCATATAGCCCCAGAATGTTAATGTTGGACCTCTTCATTTCTACCTTAAAATTTTCCATCTTCCCCCTCCTAAGCATTGTCCTAGCATTCCCGGTTCCCACCCTAGTTTCCCTGGCCATCTTCTCTCTTATTTTTTTGTCGTTTCCTGGGTAAGGATTTCGTGGAATGACTACCGAGATGGCCTTACTCCCATCACTGCCTGGAAAGGCTTTCTCCGTAGAGGGTTGAGTCCCGTTTACGCCACTTACAATATTCTTATATTATAGTGTGAGATAATAGTGGTGGTCTCCCCTAACCACACTCAACATTTTTACAGTGACACCATCACTCGTAATAGCCGCCTCACTGGGGTACGCCTTTGCGGCCGCCTCACTGAGGTACAGACACTGCGTGGACTACCTTTCGTCTGGCCCCTACCTATTGACCATTCTGGCATGGTTGACCCTACCAGGAACATAGTTCCCGCAAATTAAGCTCTCTGGGTCATAGAAACACTCAAGCCCTTCCACCTCGACAAGACTGTAGTCCAGAGAAGGGAATTAGATCGGTGGGAAAAGACTTTGGACGAAAGTGTTAATTTAGCCTCATCTTTCCACAAAATCAATTTATAATTTACTTGTTATATAATGCTTAAGAAGATAACAGATAAATTAAAGAATAATTAAGATAAGCTTCTGAAAACATTAAACTGTTAAGGAACCAATTAACCTTTGGTGACATCATAAATTAACTAACGTTTTATTTCCAGCACTTTTTTGGTAATTATCCACAAGTTAAAATCACATTAAGAAGTAATAATTACCACGAATTCTACTGAAGAAATATTAAATCGATCCATGAATCCATTACATGAATTAACGATGCAACTAAAACCGAACTAGATTCAGTTCATAACCTAAGTCCATTCATAACTTCTCACTCCTTTTAGTCCAGAAATCATATCGAAATGGAAATTTTCTTTTATCGAAGATTATTTTGGAAGGATGATGATATATCAAAGGAGGGTTTATCACACCTCGGAGCATTCCTTGAAGAAAAATCTCATTTAATGGAATCCTCATATTTTTACGTCACTGTGATTTGCAGTGAATTTTTAAGTTTTAACGTCTGATCGGATATACTTTCTCGACCATACTCGCTTTCGTTGCGTGCTAAGAAGATGGATTGCAAAAGCGAGGATTTCCGAGTTATTTCCTTGAAATAAGATCGTTGGAGTAAATTTCGGTGTTTATAAAACGTAGGATAAAATTCAAATAGCATTAGTAGTTTTCATCACTTCAGAAGCGGGATTTATTTTTTGGGGCATCGCAATTATTATTAATAAGCGTTAGCAAATATATTAGTAGCAATGCATGACTGTATGTACTAAGTACATGAATGAAATATGCTATTTATTCCAAAGTATAAAGAATGGAATATTCCTGATTGAGGCTGATTTTAGCTGAAATTCACTAAAATTGACGATTAAAGGGATTCAAGACGAATTTTAAGAAATACCTTAAACAGAACAACTTCGCACAACTTTGCACTTTGCATTGTGTGGCCGGTAACGCCACCCATGGAAAAATCAGGAATTTCTAAGATCATAAATATTTGGAAAGATCTTTTCAAATAAAACTTACGAGAATGATCATTAAGTTTCCAGTCGATAAGGAATTGTAAAATACGAAAATTTAATTTTCGGTAACCTTCCTGTCTTTTTCGACGACCATGAGCTGCATTAAAAAAGAAAGATTTGAGTAGATAAGATGCAATTTTTGCAAAAGTGGAACAGGTGCAGTAGTTAAAGAACAGAAGTGGAACTAAAGTAGAAAGTAGATCAGCAGTGTTAGCATTGGGTGCTGAGATACGCATCGCGAAGAAAACTATATTAATTCGTTACACCACATTGAGAAACTGATATCTAGAAGATTTTAGATTCCTAGATTGCTTATGCCATCCGAAACTCAAAATGTTTTCAAATATATTCAGGGTGAAGAATAGAGCCACCCCTTTACTTAGAGGATGACTTCTATATTAGCTCCTGAACTCTTGGGTATTAGTTCTAATAGACCTTTGATGTTAACGAGCCGACCAATACAAAAAATGTAATAGCATTTAAGTACAGAAAGACTAAAGGAGTGAAGAAAAACAGTAATTTACACAAGGTCGCACTCCTTTGTACCTAACCTGCCGGTATTTGTCAACACTTCCGACTGTTAATATTTCATCGGATTATCCGTGGACGGTGCATGTATCGCCTAATAAATACCTTCCGACTGGTATTGTGATTGACAGTAGAAGTGTCGAATAAAAATGTGGAGTTACGTCTCAATGTAAACACGAGCGTTATCAAGAGTTTTAAGCACGCCAGGAAACTAATTCCAAGATATCTGATTCGGCAAGCTGTTTCGGTATATGTGTCCAACAGCTGATGGCGTATCGAGAGGGAACAGAGGAGTGGAAGGATTTCGAGGAATCCTCCCTCACCCTCAGTATCTCCAATAAATAATAAGCCGGAGTATCGTAACGCGATAAGTTTTAAATCCGTGAGGTATATATAAGAGACGTTCGATGGTCGTCTTCACAACAAACGCCTCTTTCGGGTCTTTGACAGTGAAAGAGACACACAGGACGGAAACATGAAGGTCTGGAATTTACTGTTGACGACCCTCGTTGCATTCATCCTCCTGGTGCCTGCGACCACCTTCGAGCATCCGGGTCGCATGCACCACCGAAGACCCCCTCAGGAGCTCTCCCTTCCCGAGGAGACGGAGGTGAGCTATCACTCTTATGAGTCCATCCCGTGGAGGACTCAAGTTACCAAGAGGAAAGGAAAGCCAAGCAGAAACCTCAGCTGCCCCAGTGCCTCCTACGAGTTATCCGTGGAACAGTTAAACAAGGACTACAGTTCATCTTGCGATTCCTACTTCATAACTAAGAAAAATGATCCTGGATGGTTACCAAGTTTCATCCCTAGTGTGATTTGTATGAATACGGGATGCAGATGCCCACGGATAAAAAATGGTGATTTCAGGTGCACGCAGCTCATCACCACTATGGAAGTGTTTAAAGCTTATAGTAATGTCACAAGAAATATTAAGGTAAAGTCCGCTTGTGTATGTGCCTTAATTACTGGTACCCCACTCGATGTACTAAAGCCTCAAAGATTCAAAAAGGTAGTGCGAGGCCCCTGGGGAACGGCGATTGAAGAAGAAGAATCTTCTTCAAAGACATTGGCATAAGCTAATGTCTCCCATGCCCATGTTATGAAGACAGTGTATTTATAAATGCGAGAACATCGATTCCGCTAAACACGGATCTCTTATCTATGAACACGAAATTAACTGTTTCGGCCATATTATCAGAACTCATTTGAAGCGATTTTTAATTACCATTGTAGACTGAAAATGTACAACATTCGGTTTTCCTATCCTATAAAGTCCTGGTAACGGGGTGAAGGTTTCCTACGGAAAAGGATTTGGCTGTATATTTTAAATTATAGAATTTTCTTTGTTAATTTATTATTAAGCTACGGAAAATTTTCATTTGAGAGAGGGAAATTGTTTCCCGAAAAATTAGCCTATGTTTTGGCAGACTATTTTATTATCGAATCTATTTATTGATTGTATAAGTTATCCTCGTATTTAAATGATTTTTATAATATTTATTTTTCTTTGTATGTTTATAAATTGATGAATTAATGTTTTCATATTTATGAAAAGAAAATTTCTAGTCACTGTATTGCAATTAGTGCGCTGGTTGTGAGGAATATGTAATTTCGATTAGCTGAATAAATTTTCTAGCATTGCATAAGTCTCCCGTGTATTCTGTAACTCAACCCTGTAGGAGAAAGTTTGACCATTTACGTTACAAAAATACAATTGCTGGCAATATCTCGAATCTCGATCCTCTAACATCCTGGAAAGTATTCAAAATACATTTTTGAAAAACCTCACAATGTGTTATTACAGGGAAAAATCGAAAATTTTGGGCCCTCTAGGATTAAACTGGTGATAGATAGGAACGTTATTTCATCATTCCTGGTGGTTTTCCGTCGCTGCCCATACGTCATAGTTCAAGTCAAGAACAATTTTAGTTTAGATACGTTTGAACCCAGTACATAACCGAGAATCGTCTATGAATTATTGATGCTGGCGTTCCGACCCAATATACTAATATATCTGAATAAATGTTAATGGAAAATGTAAGTAGTGATCGAAATGAAAGAATATGAGATTCAATGTTGAATGAGAAAGAAAAAAGTAGAAATGAGGGAGTATTTCATTTGTCAAAAAACTGCAAAAAAAAACTTTTCTATATGGAAATCTTCGAGGTATACCGTAAAACCTGGTTAACACGTACTCGTTTAACACAATGTTTTCCATAATACGAACCAAAATTGCAGTCCCGGCACAGATACGTAACGTCAAATTGAGGCTAATTCGTTCAACACGAAATTCGGTTAGTGCGAAATTCGAGCACATCTAGGTCCCGCACTAAGGATTGCTCGCTTAAAACGAACTGTTCCTGTTTCAGTGATGTGCTTAAGTTTTTTTTCGTAAATTATTAAGTAGAACCTAGCCAATCGTTGGGTATAGTTCTAACGGCATCGGCAAATGATTACGTGTAAGTAATTTAGTAGGTGATAAAAAATATATCCTGTACCGCACAATAACATATGCGTCGGCAGATACAGCTTCGACATTTGTATCAGTCGTATTTCGTATACCAGTCTTCGAAAGGCAGCAAGGCACCATCTCACACTAGCTTAAGAGCTATTACGATCTGAATAGAAAATATTCCTACCAAACTACGATTGCAAACACGAAAACATCCTCGATGTGCTCTCAAAACACTCTTAATAGAAGTTTGTTTCACCGCTCTCAAAGATGTGATACAAATGCTTCGACTATCCCAAACCATCCTCGAGATAAACAGGAACGAGATTTTACCATCGTGCAGAAGATTCTGTGCCGTGTAAAAATCGTCCGATGGGAAACGATTTACTTGGGATCTACCATGATATCCTTTGGAAAAAAATTTAATGGGAGCAAGGATAGATAAGCAAAATTGAATTTAGAGTCTATAAGAAGACTTTCATTGAGTTCACTGTTATCTAGATGGAAGATCTTGTCCCCTTGTACTGAAGGAAAGGGTCTGTTCATCAAAATCTGCATAGAAATTGGTACGTTTCGTTTACAAAATGAGTAAATTTTTACGAACGAGTATCAATCTTCGGAGAAAGCTCCATACATTGGTTGAAGCGAACCGTGGAGCTTATATTGAAACATAGATTGCTGATTTGTTTGATATTCAGAAATCAACACTATCTGCAATAATAAAGAGTCGAGAAAAATTAGAAGGAGCTGCTGCGTCGGGCAGCATTGTATATAAAGGTAAGCGATTACGCATACCTCGTCATCAAAACGTTGAAGTAGAATTAGTGAAGTTGTTTAAGCATATGCAGTCAGAGAATATGCCCTTAAGTGGATCTATACTTCGAAAAATTCAATTGCCTGCTAAATTGATGACTTCAAATGCTCTACTGTTTAGCTGCGGCCATTTTAGTTTTAGTTCCAGAAACGTCACGGAATCTTCTCTCAAGGGTAAAAAGTGCATGAACCAGATTCAAATGGATTCTGAGTTTCAACTGTCTCCAGGAGAAGTACGATCCACGGAAAGTTTTCAGCACGAATAAGAGTTGTATAATCTCTTTAAGTGCGCCCGAGTCAATCAGAGATTTACCGTTGTTCTCACCTCCAATTCGGATGTGAGTGAAAAGCAAGCTTCGAGTGCGGGCGATGAGAAAATCCAAAAACCCGCGCTACTCTAAACACATTGACCGATCTAAACTGCCCTGAGATTACCAAAAAAGGCGTGGATCGACGAAATCGCATTCCGGGAATGGCTCTAGAAATTTTGATCGCCCTATGAAAGTATAGAATCGGCAGGTGCTGCTTATGATGAATAATTGTACAGTCCACGAATTAGGCAAATTGCAGCTAATGCGAAAGTCTGCGTCTTTCCAGCAATCACAAGCCGTCTTCAGCCCCTATATCAGCGTCGAGCGCTATGCGGCCACGTCGAACCTTTCCGGCGATTTCTCAAGATATTTAGAGACCGTCCTATACTTCTGGAGCAAAATATTATCGAATTTTCAATCCTTACGAAAATGAAATAAAAATATAACAATAATTTATATATACTATTTATAACTTAATGTTAGGTGACGCATATAATTTTAGATACGTTTATGTGAAATAGGATAGACGAGATTAAAGTAATTTTCCTCGCGATTTCGATAACCCGAATTTTTTTAACACGAACTCCGATTTTGCGTACGCTTTGGTTAGTGTTAACGAGGTTTTATTGTATATGGTAATGGCCGTGCATGTTGTGAAATTTTTCGGGATTCCGAAAAATGATTTTGCATAAAATATGCCCATTGTGTTGAACGGTGGAGTTGCTGTAATTTTGGAGCAAACAATCTACCCTGAATGTATCCATGGAATCAACGAGCCTCAACCTGGTGTGTCCCTTGTCAGTCTTGTTTCTTTTTTCTACTTTATATTGTCTACTAGATCTTACCAATTACGTAAATAAAATTACCGTACAAATCAAACTACAAGCAGACGTTTCATTACAAAAATTTAATGATGAATACGGATTCTGAGTAAACCCGAGGAATTTAATATGCGATCACCATTAAAATTGATAAATTGATAAATCCCATAAAATATTCGTATAACCTGTGTATACCAGATGGGACTAAATTTACTGATTATCTAAATACGAAATATCAACTCTAATCAATTTGGCACCTTGAGCTTAATAAAATTATGTCACGACGTAATACATGATAAATGATACAGAAGAACTGTCGGCTAGTAAATTTAAAAATTGTAATTCAAAAACTTGAAATTAAACCACTCTTAACCAAAATTACTTGAGAACATTCATTTTAAAAAACTCATTCTGCTCCGCAGAAGAGTTGAAAATAAAAGAAGTATCCTGTGTAATTTCATGCAGCATCGTTACTCTGCTAAGAATTCATGAAACTATAAGTTTGCTATCGTCTGTTGATAATATTAAGTAAAATACATTGAATTGTAAAGAACTCGGATGCGCGAAGGAGCTTTTCTTATAATTAGCTATAGAGAGAACAAACAAATGTAGAGAAACATAATCAAAAGTATTCAGTTAGTAACATGAGGAACGCTGTTTATTCAGGGATACCTTCAAGTCTACCAGTGATGGTGTCCTATACATTGTTTTCCTTCCATATAGAAGTAATTCCAGCAAGTAACAACCGGTAGCAGCAAAAACGGCATGGAAATAAAATTTCAGTTATTTCCATGATTTAAATATCTCTTCTTCGGATATTCCACTGGCTTTTTCATTTTTTCCCTTGAAAACTGCTTAAGATTTTCTAGAAATGGTGCTAACTCTCATTTCTTTATTTTCACAGGAAAGATGAACGAATTATGTGAATATTAAAGTTGTTCATCAATTAATGTCCATTTCTCGCACTTCAAAGAGAATTATTGAGTGTTACTCTCTGTTTACCCCAAAAGCAAGCTGCGCTCTGTTATCACTCCTTCAAACACTGCCGGAAAGCTTTTCTTATTTCTTTTCCTCCTTTCCTATAGGTAACAGTAGTATTTCATGATTTAGGTAGCACATGTGCATTTAAATGAGTACTGATAAGAATTTCAGGGTGAAGTTCCGGCGGTATTATTCACTTTATCTGACCTGTATGACATCATCAGCTAGAAAGACTTTCCTTACATTCGTATGGAGAAATGTTGGTGCTTTCCGTAAACGATATTCAAATAGAAAAGGAGTCATTAGCCTTCCCTTAAAATTCCTAAGGATGGAAAGAGATATGCCATTTTCGCGCATTGCCACAGTTCAATAACTTGGTTCTATTTCGTCACAGGTAAAAATCAGATTTCGCCGCAACTTCCCGATCGGCGACACTCTGCTTCCGAAACCCTCTTCCTGCTTTTTTTCGAAGGAAAACTGTATATTTATTTATGGCAGTTAGCTACCACGTAATGAACTCCTTGTCGAAATTAGTTGTAATTCATCGCTCAAGATTGACTGGGAAAATAAAGGGAATTCCATGGTGGATTACTTTTCCGCTGTGCTCTGAAATGAGCTAGCATTATTTGTATCTCGAACGCGTCATCACTGTTGGAAGCTGAGACATATAGAACATTTCATCACCAACACCAGTTTAATTTCTGCTATTTAGAGTGATTTACTTATCAAAATAGGCTCCTACACACAAGCCAAATGAATGAGCTCAGCAGAGTCATGATGAATGAATTAACTCTTTATTAAGGCGAGGTTAGGTCAAGTAGACCTCTCTTCCGCCTATCCTCAGGTGTCATTACATTAGTTAAATGTAGCATTTACAGTTTAAAGATCTAATAAAGCAAAAACACAAAAAGATCGGGTTTCTTGGGAAAAATCCACTCAGCTGTTGAACTTTACTGGGCGGGGAATCACCCACAGAGAGGAGTGGTGGAAAAAACCTGCTATAACACAAAAGAAAAGTTAATAGAAGTCAAATGAATACAATACATAAAATCGATTCAATTAAAAATAAAATACAAGTTAATGTAGTTAAATTAATGATCCAAGAACAATAATATCCAAATCCTACAAAGAATCCGGTGAGACTTTTACTGGATAGAGTATAAATTTACGAATGAAAATAATTTTGTTGAGTAAATCAAAGATATACTTGTACTTTTAACTTCCATTTTATTCGTATGAAAGGTATTACTTTGCTTAAATTTAAGCGTTGCTATACTGCGATATATTATACACTACTACATTTTATTTTTGTAACATTATTCTTGTTGATCTGTATCTTTCACAAGTAAAACTATACATTTCATGAAAATTTTAAAGATTTATAATAATATATTTTACCGTTTAATCATTATCTATTGTCATTCATTCAAAACTTTTTTCAGAAACAAAATTACCAGTGAAATACTTAGCTCTGCCTCAGCCGCTTATTTTTTATTCAATGAAATGAAAACTGTTTTTCGCGATAGATAATATTTCAATCCGAAATTTAGTAAAAAAGTTTTGCAGCAATATCGAATCTTTTTGCACATGTGTATGGTATGTTTAGGCGTGTAAGTCATAGTGAAGGAAAAAAACCAACGAAACGAAATAAATTTCGTGAATAATAAATAAAAAAGTCTTTTTACTTCGAAACCAAAGAGTAAAAGATTCCTACAGTGCCTATGGGGCCATGAAGAAAGAAGTTAAATTGCAAAGTGCGAGAGGATACCTCGCTAATTCAATTTATTACTTCAGAATGAAATCGGAAATTTCGCTGGAAAAAGAGCGAACTCAAGAAATACGCGTTTGCAAGTTTTATTAGGCGCTTCTTCGAAGGAAAACTGCGAATTGTAAGGACTTCCTCAGCTTCTAAAACGCGGATAGTGACGCCAAAGAAGAGGAAAAGCTCCTTTGAAGTTGAGCTTATTCAAACAAAACTTTACGACTTCCACACAAGGAACAACTTTCTCTTCCGTAAAACTTCTTTATCCTCTTAGAGACTGCTTTAACTAATTCCTCCTAATCTGACAGTGACGTTGGATAGCGGTGATTTCACTACGACAACCAGCGAGAGTGACGTAAGCAAAGGCAATTAGCACTTCGGATGTCTGAGCTTAGATTTCCATGTAGATAGAGTGGAGAGGATACTGATGAATGAACTAATAAATGAGGACTAAAAGTAGAAAAGCCAAACAGAGATATTCGGACTATTTCGTCAGTATACAGAACAATGCGTTTGACCAGTGACCACTTAATTAGTTAACTGTAGAATTTTGGACTGGTGTACGGAAAGTACGACTCGTTAGAAAAATCGTATAAAATACAGTTATTAATTTTGAAAGTTCGTTGAATTATTTCAGCTATACCAGTTTAGTTAAAAGGTATTAATTGATTTAAAAATGTTTGTATCAGCTCTGCGAACGAACTTCTTTCTGAGTAATTCCCATTGTTTTGGTTGATACACAAATTATATAAAAGTAAACTGAATTTTAGAGCTAAAAATTAATTGTTTCTTGTAACTTAATTAAACGTGATTTATACAGTATATTACAGGACACAATTTATATATCAGTATCACCTAACGCGGTTTACATTGATAAATCAGGTTAAAAAATACCACTCGTTTAAGGAAATCTTCAAATCTACAACATAAAGCGAACTCACATGAGTAGATTATTGGAACTGTAATTTCATTTAAGATAATTGGTATAATTAACATAAAAAAGTCACAGTAAATATGTAAAAATATACTTCAGTTTATTGGACAATTTTTTAATGTTTATATCACATGGAAAATCGTCTTAATGCGAACCAATTGTAGGACCCGCAACTTAGAGCGAACCATTGATGACCGCTCCAATTCTGACCTATACACCGCTAGAGTCTCCTTCGGTCTGACGATTCCCATCTACTCCTTATCTAGATGATCGCGCCTCCTATCTGATCTGTTAATCAGAGAAAGTCATTATGTGCGTAAAGGGATGGAAAATCGATTTCATATTTAAGAAGCAGTATAGGATCGAGCACGGACCCTTGCGGGACACCAGTTTCGACAAATACAGCTAGAGCTTTATTAAGTAATCCATTGAAAATATTTACTACCACCTCAAAAATACTGCATCCAGGAAGCGAGATCACAACTGTCTTTTTTTATCTAAATATAACTTAACTTGGATACGGTAATGTTAAATTTTTATCAAACATTCACGCTTTCTCGCAAGTCATCGTAGAACTTAGCAGTCACAGGTCAAATTAACAATATAATTCGCGTCGCGGGGATAATAGTGCTTTCACGAGAAGATCTCGGAGACTCCTTAGAACTTCAAATGGAGTGAAATTCGCGCTAGATTCAAAGAGTAAAACAGGGGAACTCCCGACATCGAATGCAGCTAACTGAGGAGGGCACGTAGACACACTTCGATGTAACGCCTCTGCGGCCTCTTCTGTACCTAATAGAGAAAACATCATGGCACGCGACGAACCCCATGGAATTTGCTAATTAGATAAATTGAAGGTGATTTAATTACTAGCAAATACCTTTAAGGGACTACTTTCACGAAGTCATAATTAGGTATAATGAAGAAAATTGAGGCAAATGAGATTAACTCAAAAATGTGCATTAGGCTTGCAGGGAAAATATGATTATCGTTCGCAGATGAGAAATCAAATCATTTCAAAATATGGAACAGTTTACTCTGAAGTTCACAGGCTCTTCTGGAAATAGAGTGAATCCCTATGGGATGCAGCGGCGTATAATCTCTATAACCAAAACTAATTTCAAATTTTAAGCTAAAACATTAAAACTTCACCATTAATAAGACTACTACTAATTACAGCGCCTCCGCGAAAATGCAATGAGGTTAAATACTTTAAATACACCTAGGAATTAACCCAATGAGAGTAGAGTATTATTTGAATGGATATACGTAAAGCATACAGGTTACATTTAGGTGAGCTAAGTTGCCAAAAACGTCCACACTAAAGGAGTATACAAATTGTTAAATTTGCGCTTATTCCGCACATATGGGCTCCCAACTAGAATCGAACCCAGGAGCCATTAGAGGAGTACGAAAAGCTCGACCCTACCACTTAATGTCAGCATTTCGATATGATGAAAAAAAATCAAAAATCCTGTTGTCCAACTATTTTCATAGGATATTAATAATAGATTACGTAATGAAGTGTGTGTAAATGTGGGAGTTCACTCACATGGAGAATAGGAGTCTCATACAAGTTTCAAATTTGCGTGGTATTTATAATTAAACGAAGCGTATGTTAACTAGATCTTTTTAGGAAATAATTAAAGATTTTCATGAGCAACACTGTTATTTTGTAGAGTATAATATAGTTTAACATTGCCGTGATGTCCCAAAACCACCGCTCGCGAAAGTTTTTCATACGGACAACGAATACACTAAATGTTATTCAGAGCTATCCTTCATTACAGACATTAATGAGGTCTTTCAGATTCAGTCAGCCAAACAATTGAGATTGTGTGATGGAGCTTAAGTGAGAGAAGATGAGCTCATTTTCGTAAGCATTAGAGAGTACAACTTAAGTTAAACCGAAGTAGAATGGAGAAATATAATACTGTTTCTGTATATAACACAATTTTGTGTATAATTTGCATCAATGAAGTGGGAGATCCGAGTTCGAATTCCGGGTACGGCAGACTTTTTCTGTATGATTTATTTATGTAAAGAATTGAAGTTTTAGCATAGATTATTTTAATTAAATATTTGAACAGAAGAGAATTTAGGTTTAGTATCTAATTAGGTTATCACCATATAATGTAAACAATAGTTATAATAAAACAGTATGTGAAATAATTTTGACCTTTTACTTCTGGCAATTCAACCTTGTGTCAACGTCTTGGATGCGTTTATTAATTAGATTCCATGTCAGAAGCAGTCCATAATCACTATCTTTTCTAACTATACGTTGTATACTTATGGAAAAGAGGAAAATGCTTTATAGAAACAACATTGGAACGGTGATTGAACTTTTGGCGCGCATATAAAGCAAACGTAAAAATTACATACGTAAGAATGAAATATTTATGCAAAATAAATAAAGTTTCTTTAAGCAATGAGCATTAAAGCATGAAGAGAGAGATCTCTCACCAAAATCTAATTTTTAAAGCTTTGGAAATATGGATATATCATGAAAATTCTTGTGAATGTTTCCTCCGCATTGATAACCTAACCCCATAGCAGTGATGCTTGAGGATTTATATTATTCTTTGATGTCATCTCCGAAAAATGTCTTACCAGATTTCAAAATAGAAAACACCGATGATCTCAACGGAACTGAAATACCGAGAAACCTTTCATGCATAAATATGTTACGTAGAATCCTTCCACTTATTTTCAAAATATATACGATATTAAGAAACTTTTTTCTCACAACTCTCTCAGTTTTAGGCTTTCTTTAAATTTTCAAGGATCAGGTATTTTTAAATATATTTACAAAGCATCCAACCTTTTTCTCGTTTCGAGGAATGGCATTCTTGAAACTTATTTAGGAGATAACCATTGATGGCGATGAATATATTAAAAGGCCATTGAGAAATTTCTTTTGGGATGCTTCTCAGTACGTCTTAAAAAAGATGCTAGGAGTTTCTTTTTCTGGAAACTCATGATGTAAGTATCGGATGAGACTGCGGCGACAAGTCCGATGTAAATAGTGTCAAACGAAACGAACTACGATGACTCTATGTTGCTTCTGAAGATGGGAGCTCAGCTACCGAAATACGTATAAGGTGTTGATTGAAGCTCTGACCCTAAGAATTACTGTTTGTAGCTATTAACTGTTTGTAGTTATTAACGTTGATTCGTCTTTTCGACACTATTAGTCCTTTTTACATTGAAACTCATTTCGTTGCCATTAAAAACTCCAGGAGGCGCCATTAGTTATAAAAGTTGATCATTGTATTAGGAAGGAAAGTAAAAGGAAACTCGGCGGTATTTAAGCAGCTGTGATATATTTTGATCAAATATGACGTCATATTTCACAGAACGCTGCCTTCACGCTGCCTTGGCCAGTAAGCGCGTGCAGAAGAGAGGTCGGCTGACTACAAAGTAAGAATTTCTTTCGTCTCTTAAGTAATGATAGAATTTTAGCACCTTCATTCACCATTCCTTCATCGAAGAGGGACTTCAAAGACACACATGTCATAAAGCAGACACAGATTCAACGGCGTACTTAACTATAGCATCACCAAATTTTTTATAAGAATAATTTGACGATTACTTATTTATATGAATTTTCCTCCAACTTTTGAAACGGTCGAAATTTTTCAAGGAAAGGTTATTTTTCATCGAAAAAATGCTTGGTAGATAAATAGGAGTAGAAAGTAAGATTAATAAGAATTATGCCATGGCACTTGATCCACGAGCATTACAGAAGCAAGTAAGAACGAAAAGAACGCACTTTTGTAATCGCCCTATATTGTAAATAATAGTTCAAAATTTAAACATTACATATTTCGGATAGCTTATAAAAGGGAAATAATCAATTTCATCTAACCGAAACCGGTAGTATCAGCGAAGGAATTGTTAATTATCGAATTCGACAATCCCGTCTTTAAATCGAATAAGGAAATATAATTCGTGTACAAGACCGGCTATATTTAATCTTTCCGGATATAAAGCAGTGCGGGTCGAGGAGCGAGTGCATGTTAGCCCATCTCGTTAAGTATCAATTACATAGTAAGTATGCAGATTTAAGGGGAATTGGGTTTGAAGCGACGATCAGGAGATCCCGATGTAAATGGATTCCACGGGTCGATCCAATTTCCTACTCCGATTTATCGGAAATCCGCGAATACCTAAATATCTGGCTCAGGCTCTGGTCGGTCGTGGTTCTAACACCACAGGACAAAGAGTAGGAGATACCTATCCTTTCTGAAACTAATATTTCCCGTAGCTTACCGCTACCCTAATTTCTGGAATACATTATATTTTAGCGCCATGAAGTCAAATCCCGTTCATATTAACTTCTTGAATGCTCGAATAAATTTTGATTTGAGAATTCAAACATTTAAGTGTTTTCTGGCAATGGAGTAAAATAGTTAATATAATTGTATGGAATAGAGAATAAAACTAAGATACTTTTTTAAGCAATAATAGTTATAAACAATATTATTTTGTAATGAGCAATCATTTCTTAATCCTGTAACTTACACGTATGTGTTACTAGCTGAATTACCCGTTGAATCTCTGGGAAATGAAGATTGATAAATACCAGTTTACCAGATTTGATCGGAAAAAATGTTTCATATGTGTAAGTAGGTAGCAATTACCATTCTACTTTCCATAGAATAAAGCCAAATAAATAAACATAAGTTTAGAAACACTAAGCAACTTCAACTCAATATTCCATCTCATACCTATTCATCAATCAATTTATTAATAAAAAAATTTCAATTAATACAATATTTACGTAAAAATATATTAGAATATCACATCCAATTTAGGGTCGGCTGTGAAGATTACTGAGAAATTTGCGTACAAGAATATAAATGATAAATAAAATTACTTAATTTCCCTTGTATTCAAATGTATAATCCGTCACTAATATCGGTGTTTTCTCTTGTAAATTACTTAAGGTAGAAACTATTTTTTGCTTTTCCCTCTGAAGCAAGTATGTATTAATTCGTGAGCGTGCGACGTATAATTTTCCATGTGAGAAGGATAGAGTTTCTAAATTAATACCAACTACACTCATCAACCGCCCTTGTGATTTGTTGATTGGTATAACAAAAGCTAGTTCAACTGGAAACTGAATAAAATATCTTTTGAACACCATCTCTTAATCTTACCTTCAATGATATTTGAGTGAAACGCCTTTACGTACAGCCTAATATCGTTGTCAAATACTGGAGGGTCGAATTTCTAAGTAATGTAATTGGCGCTCCAATTTTAAGTTGAAATTGGATGTTAATGAACTTATTTTCTCCAATTTTGAGTTCTAAAATGTGAGGCGGTGGACCAAATGGTTGCGTTGAATTTTAAAACTTCCGGATTAAGTTTAGCCTGAGAAGGATATATCACATTGATACAGATGCTCTATTTTTATTTACATTGATTTATATTGCTTGCGAAAACCGGGAAGAGTATTTAAAATCCATGATTTATATACACTCACTTTAAGGGTTAATGCGATGTTAAAGATTCACTGCTGCTCGACAATATTCCGGTCAACACTTCAAAGAAAGTAAACATCGATTTAAGATAGATTAACATTCTTTATTCAGTCATTCATTTGCGTCAATTGCTAAATATACGACGGTGCAAATAGATTTATCACTTACGTAAGAATATAATATTGAAAATTATCGCAACTTACCAGTTTAAGTAGTGCAGTCACTTGCAAATGTCTGTGGGCATGTTTTGTCGCTGCTCTATCGGCCAAATAGTCTACTTAAAATTTCTGTTTGTACTGCGTGATTTGTAGGTAAAGAGGAAAACAGTGGTGGGGGTATATCTTTTGGAGCTTTAGTCGAGCGAGGCGAAAGAAGGAATGAATGTGGAATTTCAAAGTAACCGTACTCTAGCAAAGACCACACCTCTCTCTCTCTCTCTGGAAAAGGTCTCGAAAAATGTTTTCCGATAACTAATTTTCCTCTGCCAAGCTTATAATAGAAGAAGTTACGTCCCAACTTCAATCCTCAGAGGTATGCTCGTTTTTTGACGGATGATACATCTCTAATATTGGCCTCATGATCACATTCGCTCCCAACTGGTGTCAGGGAAATTCTTGACCGGCAGGTATAATTCTAAGTCTTTGAACACAGACAGTTCTGTTTTCTACATTATAGTAAGTATCCATGGTAGCACATGACACAGATTCTTTCGAGCTTTCCTAGCGTGATTTGGGAATCCAAAAGAATTGAAACAGCCAGTATACAGCCGAAAAATTGTATATACCTACTTAGAAGTACTGTACTGAGTACAGTTTAAAGCTTGATGGAAAAAAGGTCACTTGGTACTTATTGCAGAAAAGATAAGGGTATTGATGTATAACAGTAAAAAGGACACCAAATCACACCACGCCCAAATCATTAAATTAACTTCAAATGGGATACGATGAGCAATAGATATTAACACCGACACCCTTAGAAAAATATACTAACGGGAAAATTTTCCAGTGCGGTGCACTATGGAGTCTCAAGACAGTACGCACTTTCATTATTGGGATATTGAGTGTTTACTGCTAGAAAGAGAGACTCATTATCTTTGGATTGTGGCATTTTAACACAGGTACCATTCGTTCGTATTCCTTTTACTCAATAATGATACAGTTTGATGGTAAAATGAAGATGTTTCCCATATTACAACATATTTCACGCGTAGGGTAGAAATCTACCCCACGAGACTAGCAGCATAATTAAAATTGGCGCGACAGATGTAGGGTCAACCGCTGATGCGGGAATGTAACGACTTTAACTGTTGAAAAAAATACTTTCTAATGTACATAATTCTAATTTAGAATTACGTATTACGTATAGAATATTAAATAGAAGACCCAACGAAATTTAGTTGCTTTATTATTTTGAAATCCCATAGGTAAAATCGTTCCGATCAAGAAGCTTTCCTAATAGTTGGCTGCTTGTTCCTGCGATTTGCCATTGCAAATTGATAGTAAATACATATGCTAAAATCTCTAAAGCTAAAAAATTTGTGATACAATTGTATTCATTATTGCGTTAGTCAAATCTTTCAAAATGAAAGTCAGCGCTCGAAAATTCTTTGCGAGTTGTTTTTGGATTATTATTATTATTATTGTTGTTATTTAGCGCAAATCGGTATCACCAATTACATTCGCTATAATAAAAGAACAACATAATATCCAATTAAGGGAATAAATACAAAGGTAAAAAACAATACTCTAAACTTATATTGCATAAAATATTTAAAACACAAACACACAAAATATCAAAAAAATAAGAAAATGGTTATGTGGATCTCAAGAGTTAAAAATTTTAAACGCTTTCCTCTTTGTGGAACTGATATAAAAAACCTACATGATTAGATAGTTCATTAACTGATTGATTATCCACGGAATGCGTGAAAATTTATGTACATTTTTCTTACGAAAGGGTACAGCCAGAAAGGATGCTTTCATTGTGAGGAAAGGCATCGCAAATCCAAAAAGACCAATTATTTAACAACGATAATATAACCTACTAAACGCATTACATAAAAAATATACATAATGCACTTAGCATCTTGCATATTTTGGTTGTATTCCATACCTCTTAAATAATTTTTTTAATTACTCCTAGAATAAGTAATCCCCTCTCTGAAGCTCAACCACTTTATGACTATCTTCTGGAGTTTTTCTAATGCATCAATTTTTGTTTTGTATACAGGGTTACATATGACAAAACCATGTTCTAGTATGGGTAAAACCAAGGTGGAATACGAAAAAATCAGTTTTAATGAAATGTGCGAGCATCCTATTGATGATAGCGGTTACTTTTTACGAAACAATTTAACCCTTTATAGGGCACTGGTCCCAATAGGGACCACTATTTTGCAGCTTTATTTGAGAAGTATTTCTTCACATACTTACTGTTCTAATGTTTATTTAGCATTCTCAAGTGGAAAGAATTTTTCTCCCTGCTATTTATCATAAAAGTGAAAATAACCAATAAGTGGTCCTCAAAATGGGACCACCGGTCCCCTCAGGAAGTTGTTATCACAACCTGTCATTTGTCTCCGCTTTTAACTTTCTGCTTTCAACTCTCAGATTACATTTTTGGGAGATTATTTTTATAATCATCTTCTTTGCTAATGGCTGTACTTCAATTGTGTGTATTGTTCCTGAAGATTTGTTTGTCGAGAAGAAAATTATAGGTGTTTAAAGACGATTTTGCTCACCAGTGTGTGAGCAGCTGCTTCATTTTTGCTGTAAAACGTCTTTGCAACAGTTATGTGGTTTTATATTTTTAACTTTATTAAAGTTTAGTGAAAAATCAACCTATGGCAGTAATTTGTTTAAAATTAGAACTATTTTATGATAGTTACGTTGATTTGTTTTGGACTTGGTATATGCAAATCCGTTCCGGACGTCCACTTTGTTCATTTAAGCTGAAGATCGGATTGTTATTGGCCCTTTTTTAGTTAAATTGTTTACTAATTTATTTGTGTACGAATTATAGAAGTATGGGAGAATTTATTACCTTATAAAAATGACCCGCGGCCGACCGGACACGGCGGCGGAGGCGTGGGCTTATAAAGGGAAGACGGCGGCGGATGGGTTCAAATACCAGAATTATTCTCCCAACCATTCTCCGACCATTCCTATCTTTTAAGCAGTTAATGTGAAAGATAATGCAACTCTACGCGTAATATAATGGTAATATTCTTGCGTATCAATGTACATTATTAGATTAGTGTAACATTCCAAAACATAGCCCTTTGTTACCGAAATCCACTTTCCTTGGCAGTCGCACTTGCGGATCTCGAGCTGTTTTCGTGGGTCCAGCAGCTAAGGGATGAATGCGTGGGAGGTATCAATGGGATGAAAGCGCTCTCGTCAGCGAATGTGGCGCCATCTCCAGCACCCGAAACGCATCAACGAAGCAAGAATCACTCATCGATCGGCATGCGCACGCAATAGCGCCCCCCCACCTCCTTGCGCCCCCGCCCCATTCAACCCCCTTCCCCTCGCACAGCAATATTCAGCACCGGCGAACAGTCTGATACACCGAGCGCAACTCTCGGGTGCCGGACATTAATTAACAGCTGAGAGGGTTTAACAAGATCCGCAAACACTCCAAATATCTCCGATTTCGTTTGTCAATAAGCGCGGGACATCGTCACCCACGAGGTAAGTGCGCAACGCACGGCGTGATTATGAGATTTTGCTAATTTCCGCGTATTGTTCTTCTGACGACGAGATTGAGGGAACTTGGCAACGGCTATTGCGCAATTTATATCCGAACTCGCGAAGAAGTATTTTTTCCGGGGATTTGAGGTAATCAACTGAGTATTGAAGTGGACCTATATCGATACATTATACGCCCAATACTTCTTAATTTATCCGTTTTTCCCATTGTTTTTCCCATTTTTAGTTCGTCGATTCTCATCGGCTATCACTTTTTTTGCTGTAATTATGTATCTGTGATTTTCCATCAACTTCCAATCGGGGTGTGTTGTTTTGAGGATCATGGAATCCGTGCACGTGCGTTGTGAGTGGCGCCGGGGAGTCTCGGAGGGTTTGCGGGTTGCGCAAACCCGCTCACAACAGGTGGTATTCCGCGTCTTTGATTTACAATTCATCTGCATTTTTTAGCCTTTTTCGTTCGCTAAGAGGCCAAAATGAGAGACATTTAAGCCACATCCTTGAAAGCGAAATCTCGTTCGTTTAGCAGTGACAACGGATGCTGAGATTTGTTTGCGACGGTGGTTTTAGATCGGGGGTGCTTTAGACCCCTGGAGGTGTAGTCGAGCCTGAATAAGCGAGGATTCAAGCTCACTATCTCACTCATTCACAACTCACATATCCAGCATCTCACTTATAGGAGGGACTTCTCTCATTTAGAGAGGTATGTGCATATCCATGTTAACGTCTACTACTTTCACTGAGATATTAGGTATTAAGAAACAAGAAATAATGACGAGGAATGCTTGCGGAATCAAGAAATAGTAATATATTATTTAATCAGAAAGCTTTATTATTTAACAACGTTGCAATTACATAAAGAGATCCGTCAGATTCATTTGTTTTTCCACTTATAAATTCTGTAAACATGTTTTTCAAGCTCATAAATCTCAAGAAATGACAGGTGTAAAAAATAGCGAAATGACTGGGACTCGAACCCAGGTCTCTCACTTTCCGTGTGGAGGCTACTCGCTTTGAGGAAAAAAGCAAAACACAAAATTCCCATTCCCAAAGATTGCGGAATAAAAGCGGCATGGTTTTTCAGTGGTTAGAATACCTGCCTGGAAAGTGGGAGACCTGGGTTCGAGTCCTAGTCATGTCGCTATTTTTCACACCTGTTACTCCTTGGGATTCAGCCGCACGCCTTTTCCATGCCAGGTAAAACACCTTTGATCAGTCTCATAAATCTCATTAAAAACTCACTGATCAATATCCGTCAACTCCCTCAGAGTTCGAAACCCATAAAAATCATCAAATCACGAAAGAAACAGTTATCGAAAATGACAGGACCAGGCGATTAGTCTCATAGAGTTTCCTCGCCTATACCGCTTATCCAGTTTCTACTGAATCAAAAACATTACACGGGGTGAGGTGTCGTGATAAAACTCCTATGGATCTGTGATAAAATTGCTTACTGATATTTTCTTAAATTACTTACTTAAAAAGCAGATTGTGAATTTTGCGAGTAGAAACTTTACTGTAACCTTTAAATGGGGTAATAAGCTTTATTATTATTATTAAAATGCATCTTACATTAAATGGTTTCTGTAAATACGTAGTAACCTTTATTATTTATATAGATTTTTTAATATATAGAATTTTGAAAATTATTAAAGCAGCTAAAAAATTATTATTAAATTGCCTCTTTTGAAAAGCCTTACAATTGGAGGTAATATAAAAAACATCATACTCCTTTGGTTTCGGAGAGAATATTGCTGAGCTGCAACTATTATAAGCTGATTCATCAAACCTACAATCGGCACGAGGCCATACTTATCCTATCAGTTCATTACAATGATCAGGCATATAGGAGTACAACAAGATTTATAGTACCGTAGTCACTTCTGTGGTGTACGAAATATACAATCTTTTAATGGATTAATTGTCGAAAACATCAATTTTAAACAAAAGTCCTTGAATTTCTTTCAGACGCATCGACAACTTGTACTTAGACTCGCACCGGGGACCAAACCCGGGATTGCCTAATTGTTTACGGATCTTTCCTTTTCTTTCTGTAAGTATTAAATTCTGTATCTATTAACTACGAGTAGTATTTTATTTCGCTTGAAAGAAAATTATTTCTTCCTCCTCTTCGAATACCTGTACATTAAGAAAAACCTCTGAGTAACAATAATTCTGAATCAAGAAAAAAAAATAACAGGGAACGGGCGCGTTTGATCATTTAAGTCCTTAATTTTGAATTTTTTTTATTAACATGAAAATAATTTTCATGCATTCCATGAGGATCGCTATTGATTGCTTTCCAATTTTTAAAGAAACCAATTGTGTACATACTGCTGTTGATTTGGTGGTAAAAATTAATTAAAAATGAAAATTTTAATTATAATAAAATACGGATAATTTCACCCGTTTGACTTGTTATTAATCAGTCAGTTAGATATGGTTCACTTTACCAACTTTTGTAGAAATATGAGTTCATAAATCCCAAGGAAGAATGGACTTGAAAAAACTTGGGATTTTTCCTGGGTGCGCACTATCTTGCGCAAAGTCACCCTTACCCGTTTTCATGAGTTCATAAAATACTCTTTCACAAAGTAAGCCTCAAATTCTAATAGGAATCGATAGCACACGAAAAACAATTCCTAAATAACCTACGTTGTTGAATTGATCATTCACGGAAAAATTAAAACGTCTTAGTACAACAAAAGTACCTACACGTATTTACTCTTTCTAAATGCTTTTAAATTTTTACGAATATTTCTTTCCAGTGACTTACAGCGATGTGGATGCAATGGTAAGGATTTCTTAAACCAATTCAGACTTCGGAGTTTCCATCGTGCGATGGATAAATGATAGACTTGAAAATCATGCAATGACCGGACGAATAAATCGATTCAGAAGAGGCTTCATTTTCGGCATCCCTTGAGTGGGCACAACAGGTGCGGCTCTTAAATAGCTTCACTCGGCGGATGAAAATTGATTTCTTCGTTCCAAGTCTCTTCATTTGATGGAAATAAATAAGTAAAATCCAGCTATTTAATCAACTTCAAGTCAAGGAATTGCATGAATTTCATTGCCATAATTTCATCCAAATTGATCTTTTTCTGATAAATCAGTTCATTATAATACTCCACAAAATATTTACCGAAAATGGACCGATAATTGTGTATACTATCTTCCCATTGTTGAATACTGATTAAGATTGTACTCGCAAGTATGGGAAAGCGGTTTTCCTGTACCATGATCAAAAACAGTCCTAAGCATACATAAATTCTGTTTGGAGGTTTCACTAAACACTCTCAATAAAAGATTGTATATTTACAATAAAGGAAATAAATCTGATAGTTAATAACACAAAAATTTTAATTTCGTTGATCTCACTTCACTATTTGAAAAAGATATTTCACTCAGAAACGAAGGAAATTTGAAGAGAATGAGAATAGAGGAAATAAAATATGCTATATATTAGTTACTTATACATTTGAAACATGCTTTTGCTTTCAAACTTTTATCCCAGAAGACAATATCTAATTATAATATCTATCAATATATAATTTGGCTCAATGCTCCGCACAAACAATTGAAAGTATCGTACAAAATCCCACCGGAAAGTGGAGAGTTAGAGTATCAAGGAATGGAAATTAAAGCATCACCATTTCGATGTGATAATTTTCATATAAACTTTCAATTTTTTCTCGTTTTTTCAGTCTATGCAACTTTTTCGCTCCCGATATTTTCGGTCCTCTTGATTTCTTAAATTATTTATGCAGTAACTGCTCCATATCAGTCCAGCATATATAAGCAAACGTCTGCATAATAAATTGGAGATAATTATTGGAGACAAGAAGTGAGAACTGCATCTGGAACATTGACGTATATATTGGGAAGGAAATGAGAAATATTTTATACAATGAAGTGTTTCATAAAAGTCACTCATTAATTTTAAATACAAATCGTACCGCGGCAAGGTATGAAAATAGGGTATTTATTTCATACTTTAATGACGTAGAGCGACTCCTCCGTATCATCCGATTTTTCGATTATCCGACGTTGCCCCAGTTCAAATTAACTCGGAAAATCGAGACTCTACTGCATACTGAAATTGATTTCGATACCTCGCCCAAAATGATTGCGAGGCAAATCAAGGGATTTTATAAGCTTTTGTAATATATTAAAAGTATTTCGACAACAGAGGTAATACATACGTATGGTCCCCCACTAAGAATCGAACCTGGAACTGCTTTCAACAAAAGCGAAAGCTCTACCCACTTTGCTATCCGGAAGCTCTTAAATGCTTTATGCTTCAAAATAATTGAAGAAACGAATTGAATATTATTAACGAATAATACGATCAGAAACAATACAAACTGAACATCATTAACTAAGGTAATGCAATATCATCTTACTCAATGAAATGTTATTTCAAATAGTTTCGGCAGATGCAAAGTCACGAAAAATATACTTCGCAGTGTTCCTGCTACCATATCTTGATAAATAGAACATTTGTCATTTCATTTGGTCATTCTTAATTAACGCCTTTGATGAGACTGAGAATGCAAGGTTTATTCTTCCATCTTCCGGTACAAGAAAGAGGAAAATATGTTTTTGAATTACATTCGTCTTATACTCTTCGTCTTCTTCTTCTTTGAATTACCTTCGTCTTACTCTTCGTCCATAGTTGTGGTAATACGAAATCCGATGGAATATGAACGATTCTGAGTGATGTGATTAATTTTGGTCACTCCTTATTGAATGCATTCTAGCACTCTGTGTGGTAAGAGAAATTTCATCTTCCATCTTTTCTATTAGCAAGCCTCATTCCCTTTCCAAAGCTTTTGTTAATAATGCTAGAATGTTTGATGATCCAAACAGACAGATTTCAGGCTGATAACTTCACCTTTAATATTAACACAACTATCCGACAACAGATCTCAATGCAAAATTCATTAAACTATTCAAAATACATATTTTACCCACGATAAGAAGAAAACGTTTAACTTGATAAGTATTTTATTCATATTTCAAGAACGTGTATAATCTGAATACATAGAATTTTTTCTGTTTCCTTTCTAAGTACAAAGCAAGGAATTAGCGTGACTATATTTTTCATTTCTATCGATTACTAAACTATACTTAATTATAAAATTATATATACTTAATTATAACATTCTATACTTGAACTTGAGCACATATTAAAAAAATCTGCGGCAAAGCAACTAAAAAGCTAGGTATTATGAAGCGTATCGTGGGTAAATGCGATGAAAAGGTTAAAAAACGATGATATTTCACCTTGATCACGTCCCATCTGGAACATGCGGCGAGTACATGGGATACATGATGTATCCCATGTATGATGTAGATGCATCCAAGAATTCGAGAAAATGCAGCCCAAGGCGATAGGAGTTATTTAAAAAATGTTTCGATGAAAAATCAAGCTTAATAAATATGCTCTCGGACGTAGGTTGGGAATCTTTCAAAGAAAGGAGATTAGGGTTTAGGCTGTAATTGCTTGATAAATTCAAAGAAAGTACATTTAAAGAAGACGTAATCAGTATGCGAAACCCCTACTACTTTGGCCGATCTTACAATGAGTGTATCAGTTTCGGGGGTCTCGAAACCGGTCGTGTTTTTTCAATATATTTTCTGTGAACGGATTCAGACTGTGATTTCTTTGTACTAATCAAAGAGGATTTCCTCCAAGTATCGCCAGAATTGATTAATTATAAGATAAGCAGATGAAATAGAACGTTTTAAGGATTCATTCTTTCCGCGAACGATACGTTACATGAAAAAGCTAAAGAGATAACCCGAACCCTCGATGTTTACACCCTCTGCCACACGCCGAAAGGCGGCTTGCAGAGTATTTATGTAGATAAATATATAAATATCTTAAATAAAATAATATTTAAGGCAAGAATTACGTATTCTTTTCAACCGTGAAGGCTGCTGAAATGTAATTTTTGAAGTGGAACTTGATATAGACATTTCCACCGTGTCCTTCATCACTTAAGCTTCAGCTGGGTAGAAATGTGCATTCATTGATGCAGAGAATGCGAAGCAAATGAGGAACATCTCGACCGCATAATCACCCAGAGGGGTGCAAAATCTGGTTTGGCCGCAGGCAATGTCGACGGAAATACTGTGGGTAAAGCCTCTCACGCATCTTAACTAGATGGATACCCTCCAAGCGAATATATATGCTTGTACGAGCACACAGTCAACGAAACTCTCTGGTGTATCAGTATTCTATTAAAAGACGCTAAAGAAAATATTGCTCGAGAAATAAGGAAATACCAAACCTGAGTTAAGTAGAAGTTTTGGCATTAAAGTTCAGTCTGTCTGAGATTAATAATCCATCTTCAGAGTTCCTTTTATTTTTCAAATCGCGAGTCGCAACTCAAGCCAAGAAAAAATTGAATGTTGTATAACTTTATTCATTGTTTATCTTCGTGCCTCTTCAGTTTACACTGCTTCAATTACTTTCGACTCCGTTCATTATCCTTGAACTTACATTTTTCTGTATTAAAAAATCACTGTTTTTCCTTCATAAAACTATTCTTTCTTTATTTTGTTTGCATTTCCACCGAACTTACTTAAAATCTATATGTATTCTAGTTTAAAAGAGTATATCATATTATGTATTTGAATTTTGTACCGAATTCTGACGAGTTTTAAATGGAAGGTAGGACTCTCTAGTCCCAATTTCGTCCATTAAAGACGTTTGCGTTGTACTGTGAATAACATCAAAATTAATTTCGGTAGCGAAACAAACGCTTTCTACGCCAAAAGTGAAGTTCAATAAGGCCTTTTATATCTTCCGTAAAATTTTCAGAAGCATCAGTACTCTGCTGAAAGGTTTGCGATAAGTTATTCCTTGAAAAAAGTTCAAATACGTTCGATGAGTTAATTTATTTCAACCGGGGAAATGGACCGGTAGGACCATTCATAACCGGAGAACGGAAGGCAAAACCTAAAAATCCGTTAGTTTTGATGAAGTGAAAACCGAACACAAACCGAAAAACGTAAATTCTTAAACCTGAATTGAAACCGGATGTCTATTTCATTCTATTCCGATTTTCGGTCAGCAAGTGTAATAGTATTCATATGAATGGAACGGTGGTTTGCTAATCACAAACATTTACATTTATATAACTGAACTCATACACAATCGATTGCTTGGATATCGAGAATAGTCTTATCAAATTTAATTAATTGTAGTATTATAAAAATACACGCAATTAAAACCCTTCAGGGGCATTTTTATATTTAACGGTCTAGGCCAGAAAACCGGTTTGAACCGGTTCGACGGTGGCTGCCATGGTGAAACCGGAACAAGACTGTAAGTTGGTGTTCTCATACAGCGTCCGGAGCAAAATGCGGAAGAAAAATAACAACTTTATGATACCTTTATTTCAACGTGGAAAGAGGTTAACGCTAAATTGATACACACAGGGTTACTTTAGAACAGATATCGTAGAAAGTTCAAAAACTGGTCGCCGAAATTTTTTCATTTAAATTTTATCCTCGACATATTGTGCGAAAGTTTTAATGTTAAAAATGGTGAAAGTAGTCCTTCGTGAACGATGAGCAG
This sequence comes from Ladona fulva, assembly GCA_000376725.2. Lineage (NCBI taxonomy): Eukaryota > Metazoa > Arthropoda > Insecta > Odonata > Libellulidae > Ladona > Ladona fulva. Next base: position 145,078 of record KZ308795.1, read on the forward strand.
TGTATCATTGAATTAAATGAAAGCGACACGCGTTAACGTCCGTTTTACCGCACACGAGAGCCGTAATGTGATTAAAATCCAGGACCGGCGGTAAAAACAAGCTCACTTGCAAATAATGAAAAAAATGAAGGGGAAATAGCGCGAGGTTCTAGTGGAAAGGGTGACATTTCGGGGAAAGCATGCGCCTCTCTCACGACGAAGCAATTTCCTTTGACAAGATCGCGTCCCCTCCACCACTGCGAGCATCGATCGTACTATTACAAGCATGAAATTCTAATCTATGTCCACAAACCAATTAATTATGCACTTACACTGCGCTAACTCTCTCAAATTCGACAAACTGCGCTTCATCCAACAGTTTGCTCTCGCTTTAAAGGTGTAACAACTTCGCTTCAAAAGATACGAATGTAATATAGGGGACATTTAGAGGACGCAGATTAAAATGACGAGACCTACAAAACCCACCCATCTCTATTAAATAAGGAATAGTGGGGGAAGGAAATTCAATTAGACCAGGAAGGAAATTGATATGCGTTCCACGTGAACTTTTTTTCTGGAAAACCGGCAGCTGTTTCTATCTCATGGAAGCATTTTCTGCCAACATACAACTCTCTAGTTAAAGAAAAATACAGATACAAAGATTTTGAATTGGTCTTTAAATAATCCTACGAGTTAGGAAATTGACTCAATTTAGAGAATTACTGTGTTAAAATTAATATCTTGGAATCGGCGTAATAGCTCGTATGCCCGAAAGCGAGATAAAGAAATTACAGTTAAATCTGAACTATCCGAGTTTATGTGGACTGGGGCCACCTCAGATAATCGAAAACAGGGATAACGCAGAAGGGTGGTCTTGCGTACGTAAATTATGAAATATAAACAAACTATTTTTATACGTTGTCATTGAATTTGCGTGTACAATCGAAAGAATATACTTGGTGGAAAAACGTTGTTAAATAAAATAAAAAGCTGTTAAATAAAATATGTCTCGTTTCATACTGCATACGTAGATTGTCCAGCTAGAGTTCTCGTTTATTTTGTGAGATTATTTCCAGATTATGCCGACATTTGCCTGTCTATGCTGGACAGACATGGTGCAGTTATAGTAAAAGTAATTTAACCGGCATCCCAGTACTTACCCGGTACGTGATAGAAGCAAAGCACACGAATGTATTTCTCTGAGAATACGGAACCTCAGTAAATCGGGACTCAAATAATCGAGACTCTACAGTACATGTGTGCGATTCCGGAAGAACAGCCATACTTCTAAGGCTTCAAAGATAGAATAATACTCGTACACTATCGGATAGAAAAGTCAAAGGAAGACTTCAAGGGAAGACTAATTTGGATGCAAAAGTCAAGATATTGGCTAGCCTTATGGGCTATCCTTAGGAGGTGCGCTCAAGGTCTGCTATATTTTCTGAAAAGTAAGTACTTGTGCCAAAAAATTGAAACTTATATTCATTTAACTTTCATTTTTCATTTTAAATACATATCTTTAGTATTTAATCGCTGTTTCTTAACTCAATGCGTCGTCAACTTAATTATTAATTTAAATTCCATTGCCCAATGATAACTAAGGAAGATTTGTTCATGGGATTCGTCAATAAGTTCATCACTACCTTAACTCCTATAGTATATACATTCTTACGAACAAGTGCTACTGCAGTCGTGGGTGATCTATGAAGTGCGTTCAAGTTCTGAGGTCTCCAAACTTTTTCTGAAAAAGTACTTTCCCTAGAAAGTTGAAGCTTCTAGACACAATCTCCGTGAAGACTTGCTCAAATAAAATGTCACCAGAGAGGAGAAGATTAGAAGAAATATAGATTTGGAGCAAGAGAAATATTAAAAAGATAACATGGACGAGCCAAGCAATTAAAGACAAAGACTTTCTACGAGCAAAAATGAGATGTGAGGAAAAATTCGGTGAAAAGGTGAGAGAAATTGCACACTATGAGGCAAGATCGTTTGATAAAATTATGCAAGGAATGGTGGAATGGAAGACTTGTAGCAGAACATCTAGGTTAGATCATGACGAAGGTGAGGGTAACTTTTAATTTTAGGAATTATTATGTCAGTAGGCCACATGCTGGAGAGAGGATGGTCAGGAAAGCTGCATCAAAACTATCCTCGTGTCTTTAACTCATGACTAAGACTGGCAAAAAAGGAGCAGAATTTAGTTTATTCGTACATTATAATTTCTATCGACAAGTAGTGAAGCTGATAAATTTTTCCTAAACAGGTAAAATCATAGATATTTTGTTCCGGAAGCTAGATCACCATTTCAGTCAATCCTTCGAACTAGAAGCACAAATCCATGCACACAATTTTTAAAAATACTCGCACGATCGGTTTCGGCGATGCTACGTCATCATCAGGCTTAATTTTATCTTAGAATTTGTTCCATTTCACTCAAATATTTATTTTAAATGAATGTGTGGAAACTCAAATACCATTTAAGAGATGGAGAAATCAATGCACTTCTTTGGCTGTATAACAATCGTTTCGTGGAGGAAATTCTCGATTATTATGAATGCATATGATTTAGGTGATGTATCCACACTAATAAAATTGATTGATAAGGTGGTTAATAAAGTCAGAGTACTGAGGAGCGCTTCCTTTCCACTTAGAGAATTTACCTATTTCGACCTCTTCGAAAAAAGTATGCGATCTTTGGTCGGATCAAAAATATGCAAATCTCTCTTTTATGAGCCAAATGAAATCCCAGAAGCTGCCTTGATCGGAAATGGAATCTCGGATCTTCCCCAAGGTTAGGCGCCTCTAGGTCCACAAGCTAATAATGAAAATGCCACCTCTTTAATATCCGATGATATCGAAAAATTCCTTTTGATATCCATTTCATCACTTACGAAATCGTTTCAATCATCCGTAGTAGAATAAAGTCGTCTTCCATTACATTTCCGGAAATGGAAAAATCAGCTCCACACTGCGCACAGAGCTATGTAGATGTATAGAATATTTTCCTATTCATAAACCAACTCTCCCTTAGATGTAGCGTGGGTTCCACAATGGCTGAGATGATTGATACTTTTAGGAATGAAAAATTTAATGGAATAATATGACGAATCCAGGACATTCCATACATCCAGGATAATGTATCGAAAACACGCAAGTTGTTTGTTATGAATATCTACTGATTGGTCGATTCGATGAATTTAATATCAAATTTTTAAAATAACCAAATCTTCCAAATTAAGTTAGTTAAAGTCATGCAAATTATGAGCTTTGTTCCTTGAATTTCTTTCTGAAATAGTTTTTTTGCCCAATATTCCGATCCGATCCGTAAGGAATCATTTGGATTGATATTGTTTAGAAAAATTTCATTTCTTTTCGTTCTTGACCCATCAGACCAGTGGTACACAAAACATTTTATTCTGTGGGAAAGATAACGCACAACTCGCATCATCGGTAAATAGGGCTTGAGTCCTTGTTGTCAATGCTATGACTGGTTCAATTTTCCAATGATAGTAAATATAAATATTTTGTGAAAACAAACCTTCGTAATTTGACTTTATCCTCATGCATGATAACCAAAATGTTGGCGCGTAATTAAATATTTTAATTCTGATTCTCACACAGATAATTATAATTTTTCTTCTCCTTTATTCACTGAAGAAAGTAAGAGAAATACAGCAACCTTGTCAAAATTTCTTCCGTATTCTATGTCTCGTAGACTGTTATGATCAATATTTTCTATCCAATCTATCTGACGGTGAACTCAAATATGAGAGATGGTTTCAGCAATTTCTGAGAGAATAAAGTCAATCTGCTGAATATTTAAAGTCTTCATTTATTTTATGAGCAATAACAAAATACACTTAAGACGCTTTTACAGCGGACCGAGTGAAAACAGGGATATGACATTTTTTTCTTGCAGTTGGAATACAAAAGGCTATTGGCTCGTTAATGTTAAATAATAGCTTTACAAGCGAAGAAGTCTTTGATACTTTGTTTATTTGCCACAGCTGTAGACAGTAGAGAGTTAATCAGAGAGATTTTTACTTTGTTGATTCATGTTGATAATATTTCACTCTACGTGTAAACAATGTTTACCAGATAGAAAATTAGAGGGGAATAACGAATTATTTTAATATCAGTGGTGATAAGACATCACAGAGCACGATCTCTCCAAAACTACGCTCAGCAGCTCACGAAACACCTTACTGTCACTCTACTTTACTCGATATGCTTACAACGTGAGGTTGCGATGAAAGGGAAAACCGTCATGCGACATTTTAAGTTAGCGTTCTACCCTGAGGAAAGACTTATGCTGATGCGAAGTTCAGAATATAGAATCGTCTCCAATATGGAGATCGTTCTGAATTGCGATATCTTCATTTTCTTCTCACAAAATTGTCTATCTCAAAAAGAGAGTCCTTATAGACAAGACGAAGCAGTAGAGGAAAGAAGGGGAAAAAGGTACAAATTATCTGAGAACGAGAAATATCCGCCTTAAAGCGGTTAGGAGAGTGTCTTAAGCTGTATTTTTACCATATTTTGGGTATAAGGAACTGGTACTGAGAGAAAAACGCGTAATTAGATAGTAGAATTTTGTACATTTTTTGCTTTACGTGAAAAATATGTCATATTATGTAAATATGTCAAAGTTATCCATCTGTTAGAGTTAAAATTTTGATAGTCTATCTCATATTAGGATAAACGAAGAAAATGTTTCTGTCTATGAAATAGGAATCCATTTATGATTACTCAGCTTCAAATGTTTTCCTTTATTATTATTTTATCTTCATTATACACGTTGTTTGCGAAGAACCCAAGGCACTCTATGCGTATAAATGTCTCTCAGACTAAGAATAGACCACAAATTAGCAATAGATTAAATGTCTTAAGAATTCAGTAGAGGTATTACCATTCAAACAAGAACTCTTTAAGTGATAAAATCTCCTCGATATATTTCCTGGAATATTATGGTGCACCGATTTCAAAAGCAGGTGAGCGATTTAAAATCGAGCAGTTAAATTTTGTTGTAATTTTAACTAAGATAAAAATTGATTTGTATGTATGTGGAAATCAGAAATCATAGATATAGATTGGCATCAGAGGCGGGTAACATTGTAGTCGAATTAAAGTAAAGCCAAGGAAATATCAAAATCCGTTAAATTTCCGAATAAGCTGAAATAGTCGCGTAAATATTTTCCATGAGTTCACGTTTGTTTCTGGATATCAAGGTAAACCGAAAGAAAACTAAATTTTACCAAAATCAAAAATCATTTATATTAAGCCATTTTTCGCAAGGGTGATGAATAAGAAATTATGAATTATAATTGAGCTGAACGAAGGTATCCATTTCTTAAAGAGGCAGTCGCCAACTGGTGGTTTTCGGACCACTGATCGTCCGTGAGAAGCTTCTGATAGGGTGATCCGTCAAGAAATTTAGGCATTATTAGCAATTTAATGTTTATTATACCATTCAATTGCATTCTAAATCCCAGTCGTTTCACCAACACGAAAGATAACTTTCGCACACAATAATTATTATTTTCATAATTATTTCACACGTTTGTACCCTTATAAGTGGCCCGCGGGATTTTTAATTGTGAGTTTAGTGATCCATGATAGCCGAATATTTGGCGACTGCTTTCTTATTGCATAAATGTAGTGAAGTCTGTATATTTTTAACCCAAAATCTGAATATTTTTTCGACCCAAATATCAATAAGGGATTCGGAGATGAAAAAAATAAACGGGAAGCAGAATGCTTTGGGAAATCCCCTTCAGCCCGAACCTCCTGACCTACATTTCAGGTCATTCGCGAAGGTTATCAGAAATAGCACATCAATTTTATACACGAAGGGGAAAGGAGGCACTCTCGTTGAATGCACGCAACGCTGAGGTTTCCCTTTTTCAATCAATGAAAATGCTTCGAAAACAAAAGCTGTCTCCCGTTGGAATACTGATGCATGCCCTAAATTAGTTCCTCAACTTTTTAAATTTGTTTTTTATTTTAATTTGTTCCTTAACTTGATTTGTTCTTTAATTTGCTACCAAAAAATTCGAAGGTCGTACCTTCGTTATTTCTCCGATGTGGTGAGGGCATCGTCTTTATATTTTGCTGAGAGATTTAAAGATAATCAAGTTACATATCGTGAAAAGTCAATATTTATTCCGTTGCTTCATCGCCTTCTTTCATTTGCTTTCCTGATTGTTCAAACATTGTAGCTAACGCCACACATAAACAAGTCTAAGCTTTCAAGAGTAAAACTTGTTTATGTTTAGTGGAAAGACAAACTTCGCTACTTTGCTTGTTTTTAGCTTGAGCTTCAATTCATTTCCTGGGCAAATTCACAGTCAACAATGTCCTCACCACTCCCTCTTTATAACCGCCAAGATGTGAACGAAAATTTCTATATTGTGCTAAGAAGTAGCAGTTAACATAGACAATCTTAATATTTCACAAGTTGAAACGCATATACAATGAAACACAACAAACAATTTATATATCTAATATTACGCGGCATACCAATAGATAACTTCAAGGTGCAATAAAGTGCAACGTCACATCGGAGAAGTTCCTCATTTCTAAAATAAATACATATATAGCTAGATAGAAAATTTAATTTTTAATATATATCCTTTATTACCATAAAATAGATAACTGGGTTGTTAAACAAATAACAAAACGAATCAGGGAGAACAAATTTAAGTAATATTACAATTCACATCATACGTATCAATGAATTGGAATCTCTAGAATCTGAAGATTCTGATGATTGTCAATTAACCAATGCTATCCGTTTTAGATTACGTTAAAGTGGTGGTTAGAATCAAGTTTTAGAGTTTTCACCGGGAGTCGAGATTTCTCACGCCACAGGCGAACCAACTACTCAATCGGTGAACCGAAGGTCCAATAGGGGCCCAATATTGGGGAAGTGCGATGATTTGAGACGCAATTTGATTTCGAATTAACGGGGCGATTAGGATTTGATCGAAGATTCGCTCTTCTTCACAGAATTTGAGTCAACCGCTAGGACATGCTTACCCTTTTGAGAAACCAAACGTTTGTTAGTTAGGATCTTTGGCTCCCTGTAACTATCTATTAATTTCCTACGTTGTCGTGGATGTAAGACGAAAAGCATACCGATGGTATATTAGAACGCATAATTGTCGCATTAATCTCAGAATCAAGATTTTTGACTCAATTCGAGTTGTTATTTGAAAGAAATAGCTATATAACTTTGGATATTTTAATTCATATTCAGGCACTGGATAGAGTCCTCTTTAATTCACTTTTATCTCAACCTTGTTCATGGCTGGGTCGAAATACCTACCGAGGTATGAGAGATGCTGAATACAGCAGCTGTTCTAGAAACTCGCAAATGGCCGTTTTAGTACAATTTCCTTATGAATTCATCCTAAATTAACTGTGACTTTTAAACCAAAAATGCTATTTTATCGTGATAATTTGCAGTGGACGTATAGTTATCGTGGAAATACTTTATTATCAGATTTTTATTCAAGTTTCTCGTGAAATCCTATGGAGATTACTATAAGGTCATCAGGAGTGGGCGATCACCCCTGACAACGTATGGCAACGTTATGAAATCCTTTTGAAAGGTAAAAAGACCTCATCCCTCATCTTGCCTAGCACGCCTCCTTATCTCTCGAAAGTATTTGACAATTAAAGATGAAGGGCTTGAAGATGTAATCAGCTTTCGGAGTGAACACATTTTATATCAATTAGAAAATAAATCAGCGATTCGAATGAATATTTTCTAGTAAATAATGGGATATAGTTTTTGCCGATAATTATATTGCGTTACTTAAAGAAGAATTGTAGTAGCTCAACTTGTACATCCGTTACCCTTGATCTCTCATTATTATTTCTAATGTGTACGAAAAAATTGAGCGAAAACAAGGACAGAAATCATCACGGAAAGTGGATGAAAATGTTTTATTCATTCGAACGCGTAGTGCGTATTTCCGAAAGCGAAACGTCTGTGTAATCAGTCGTAACCATTTCGGTGCTATTTTTACGGAACCACCAACGTCAATCGACGTAATTCCGCTTAAGCCTCCGAAATTAATCCATCCAGCAAATCCGCGGATGGATGTATTAGCTGCCCGCACTTTTTATCTCTATTCACGAGAAAAAAAGCGCGCGGAACAAAATTACCCTCTTATCGAGCCGGAAACAGAAAGGAATATGAGTCTTTCCAATCACAGAAAACGCCTTTCTGATCTAATAACATCTTCTTGCGGAAAGGCACGAGTTTTATTGGCATTAGACGAATCCTCGGGGGGCTACACTCGAGTGGTAATAACATTTACGGGGGGAAGAGTCAGTGCGGGGGCGGAAGTGCGTTGGCGCGGAGCACGTGGGCGGGTGGTTGCCTAGGAGATAGAGACTATCGACCCGGGAGACACTGCTCGATATGGGAGTCGATTGTGAAAATAAAAGGATCCGGCAGGGTACGCTCTTATGCTGCGGAGACCGCTCTGGGACACACGCACTCCGCAGATGTGAGGGGGAGATAGGCCGGATGATTGACCTCTATTGCTCAGTCCACTTTCTCGCAGACTGGAGAAAGGATTGTCTACCAAGGGAGATAATCGAATTGGAAATAGGGTTTTTCTGTAGAAAGGATTTTGATGTTACACGTAGAGCGATGGTGTTCTGATCTTTTACGATGACTTGTTATGAGTAACCGGAGTACACCTCGGGTCTCCGGAGATCCTAGAAACACATTTTCGAAAGAAATCTGTAAAAATGTTTTAGCCGAAATTGATATCTTACGTTTTTCTAGTGAATCATATTTGGAGTTCAAAATCAACAACAAAATTATGCCTTAAAGAAAGTAAAAGGAGTCACGGGAATGTATAGCGCTGAGGGTTTTCGTGGAGCCAATTCTCCCTTCTACGTTGTAGCTTAACTTGCTTTCATGACGAGGTTGTTGCACGTCAAACGTCCTTCCCATTTTTAAGATGCTACTAACAGATCCTTTACGGGCGTAGCTGCCCCAGCCATAAAAACGGCAGCAACTAAAAATTTACAAAAGGCAGCCGTATAGCCATAAAACCATGAAAAAAATCTTATACCTTTTCTTCTTTTTTATTAATTAAACATTTTCGAAGCATCTGACTCATAAAGCTGTACTTTGCGTTCAGGTCTTCAACTCATACTAAGGAGAATTTCATGTGGATGGTACGATTTATTGAAATCGATGACTATGAATTAAGGTATATTGAAGTGCAATAACCTTATCAGATGTGAACTAACAAATTACTACGCTACATATCAATTGGAAAGCATTCAATTTGTATTAATGCATTTGCAAGTAAAAAGTTATCGTTTAACATTATTCTGGTTTTTGGCTTTCTTTCCATAAACCAACTGAAGGACATACTTTTCGAAACAATTAGCTGGTATTTTCAGGTCAAGCGGTTTGAAAATATTCGTTGAAGTTGTTGAATACTGTCCTGTACATTGTAACTTATAAAAATTTGTCATTTCTGCCCATTTACGGCAGAAGTATTTCTACTATTATTCCATGTAAAGAATTATTACCGATGACCGATTACTTAGATAGAGTAATGTAGAAAGATAACTCACAATATTTAAACTAGTTCTACAGGCTGACGCTTTATGGAAATTGTTCCCTTTTGGATTCTTTGGCGTATCGTCTTCACTTTGTTACAAACGTTACACAGAATGCAAAATCCCTTTGCAGAGCTGCTTGGTAATAAAAAAGTTGCATGGCAATGATTAACATTTTAATGCATTACTTGCAGGCTAACTTAAAAATTCACTACCAGCACCTTCCAAGCAAAGTAACCACAAAACTACTTTCGAAAATGAATGTGACATAATTTTCTCTTCGTAGGTCTTTTAACAATTAATGGGGTCACTTCGGCTGATGATTATGACGAAGCTGATTTATTCTCTTCTCTTGGCTTTACTAACGTATCCCCTAGGGGTGGGCAACCCTACCACACGCGTGGCAAACGCGGCTTGCCTATGATTTGCTTCCAGTACGCGTAACACGTCCTTCTCAAGGGTATTTTCAATATTTAAGAATAAATCCTGCCATATTTTTTTATGCAATTAGTTTTTTGTGATTTGCATGAACACATGCAAATCAAATATCAAAATACCAAATAATATATTCTCAAAAAACTTTGGTTCGCACGCGGAAAATTTTTGTGTTAAATTTTACCGATTTTGACTCGCACTCTCAAAAAGTTTGCACACCTCTGCCCCTGGGGAACGCTTCCCGATAATTTGATATACATTCCGAAAAAGCCAAGCTAGGGTAGGCATTATCATTTATCATATTGTTTATCATTTCCTCTAATTCATTTTAACGGATTAATTTTCAGTCCTAATAAGTTTCCGCATCCGTTTATACACAAACAATGCAATTGATACCGAAAATAGTGTTTACAAAAAGGTCGTATCAATTGAAATAATCAAACCTTAATTTATGACTAGACCTGGCTATGACTCGGTTTTTGTTAGGGAATGAAGTGTGGGGGCAATTAGAATGATAGGAAGTAAACAGTTCACTGGAGAACACGCAAGCCTTCAAACTAAGAAGAAGCTCAAAATTAAAGCATCACCTGCCGATAAAAATATTTTTCAGATATAGATATTATAGATATTTAAAATCACGGAAAAATATAAATCTTCATTATATGATATTCGAACAGCGATGAAAAAGAAATTATTGGCCAGCCATAAAATCGCCTTCGAAAGATGACAACTTCGGACTTTATAGTATCTTCACGTTTAGTTACTTAAAATCAATATTCGTGGTTGATAAAACGTTAAAAACCAATTTAAAATTTGTAATCCCAACTGGTTAAGTGTAGCTCATAGCTTAAACCTAGCAATTTCAAATACATGTTTAATTTCTTGCGTAAGATATTGTCCGTGTGTCATACAGAAAGCGTATTTTTTAAGACACCTCGAAGAGGATTTTCATTCAATGAGGCAATTGTAAGAGTTAGCCGAAAAAGAAGCTTGAAAAACTGAAACAACTTTCAATATCAAGTCAAACAACTCAAACAAGAGGATGGGTAGGAAGAAAAAAGTCTGCATAAGGATTCCTTCAACTTTAAGATACTGTGCATCTATAGAGGTAATTGAGCAGTGGAGTGATAAAAATTATCATTGATGGCATCTTTTTTGCTACCAGCCGCATATCAACACATATTTATAGTGTATTTCCTAAGAATAAAAAATACTTGCTTTAATTGCTTTAAGGAAATGGGTTAGATGACTTGGCACGATAAGTCGTGCATCTCGGAAAATTCCCAAGGAGAAACGGACATGAAAAAAGTCTGACGGAACCGGGACTCGAACCCGGGTCTCCCAATTTTTTTTCGGACATGAAAAAAGTCTGACGGAACCGGGACTCGAACCCGGGTCTCCCAATTGCCGGACCGGCAATTGGGATGAAAATTACTACTGACTTTCCATGTGTATTCCACTTTTTATCGACTTTCAAAATAGCTCGAAAAAAGTTTTTTTCGCTTACAGCTACTTTTAAACATCCTACGCTCTCAGAACCTAATACACACCCTAAAGAACCTGAAACCGGGCCTAATGAGATGCAAGAGAAAAGCGTAAAGCAATTGAAACTATGTGCTCATTTGTTTTGGAATTCGCAGCATAGCATTTTGGAAAATTCGTTTCGCTGGCGTCGTGGCCAACTTCCTCAGGAGAATAATACGCAAGTAGTAGTAGAGATACATAACACGGTTTAAAGAATAGCAACTTTAACTCCGTTAATTCTCATTGGTTAATTACTTGGAAAGGAAGCAAATGCGTCAGGTCTATTCATGAATTATTAATGAAATAAACGTAAAAGTACTCGAATCTACTAATTCGGCCTCGACATTGTGTTAGTTCTCCATTATAAATAATAAAGAAGAAAGGAGGTAGAAGTGTTCTATCTTCATTATTTATATTTGTAAAAGTACTCGATTTGATTGAATATCTCGGGGTCACGCTCACAAGTACTGTACGCTACGCCACTTTAGCGCGCAAATCCGAAAAACATGCTTCGATCAAGCCTGATCCAGAAGGTGGGACAGGTGTAAGGGATCCTGCGAATGAAACATATACAATGAACTCAAGAAAGTACAACGCAACGCAAGGTTTTGCTAAAAGGTACTAGGATGAGACAACTTTCGATACGAAAAAAACTGCCGCGGGTTAGGAATTTATAGAAGAAAGGATATTGGAAGCCAGGCTGCGAGTTCCGAATTGATTCAGTGAAAGTTCATACCAGGAAGACACTAGAGAAGCAAACGGAACTCAGCTATTTCGGACGATCCGACAACGAATGTAAAATAAGAGAGATAGACGCGAGAAAAAAAAATCTTTCAGAAAACTAATTCCTCATTACTATCGTTGAACAATTCTCAATTGATAAAAAGTATACCTCTTGGTGTTTACTCCCTTTGTCACACGCTGATAGATGGCTTGCAGGGCACCAATGTATACGTATGCGTGATAAATCTTTCCCTAGTAATATATTCATCATCAAAATATTCATAAATTATCTAAAGGAATATTACAAAGACTTTGAAACCTGTTTACCCATTCAGCTTATGTGTTAAATAAAGTAGGAGACCTTTTAGTCCAAATCTTACCCAAATAAATACGTTTTATTATCATTATTAGCTACTTAAGGGGCATTCTCTGCCAGAATTTAACATAATTTTGGTATTCAAATGATTTAATTTCTCATAATTTAATTATTATCATATTTTAATGTTGCATACTTTTTATTCATTTTATTTTAAATTATTTTATTATTATTTATTTGGCGCCATTTTACAATAATTTATTTAAAATCATTATCAATGTTCAATTTTCATTCATTCACAGAGAAGAAGCAAAAATTTTGTATAAACAAGTCCATTGGTACCTTAAGTTTCGTTTGTTTACTCATTCACTGAGCTCACGACTTTATGTTGATATGAAATAAGCTGTTCCTCATGTACCACTCTATACATACACTCGTACATACATAGGATAAACCAAAACACTTGATTGATATATTATATTGATCTTCCAATCTTTGATAAAACTATTGCCAAAAACGTAACTTTACAAAGTTGTACATATAAAAAACCTACATTTCACAGCAATAGAGGTGTAGGAATTGAAAACTGATCGTACGAGTAAATCAGAAACTGAAAGCAAAACTAACGACTTCCACCGACCATCTTCCAGTTCTGAAAATTTTTCTTCTCTCTTAAAAAGCTGCTCAGAATTCAGTGATCCTTTTAGCGCCAAGGTGTGAAAAGTGAAGGCTGAATTCGATGGTATTGTATGAGGCTAACTTCTCAATAAATATACTCCACTCCGGACATTGTATTCCAAGGCATACAGCACAATTCAACGAAGCCGAATATTTTTGACGGCGAAGGGTATCATTTTTTTCTTAAAAAAACGGTGAAATATGTTTAACTTTCTCTAAAATTTAGGAGTTCATTTTCTCAAAAGTATGTTAACTAGACTGTTTTTACCCTACCATTCTCTTCTTCGTCAAATCTTAACCTCCATTACTAAGCAAATACCAACTTTTGGGGTGCAAAAGTATTCCTTGCGATTCATTTCTGCAACTTCTAAGAACTTTCAGGTACAGTGAGATCCCGATATAACGCTTTTTATCGGGCCAAGGGAAATCAACTTTAGATGCGGAAAAACGTAAAATGCGAAAAACAAAGATATCTAATCATCTTCGCACAGAATGGTAACTCGTCCGGTAATTTTCAATTATTAAAAAGTAGATACGTCGAAATGTTCTGGATATCTTCAACCCTCCATAAAGTCTTTCGTTTTCCGTCATTGAAGTTATAACACATAAATGTACTTCAGAAAAAATCAGAGTCAAATGTATATTTTCAATTGTATTAGTCTTGCTCTATTTCTTCTTTTGTGGAGTATCAAGAGTTGTGCAAGACAATGATTGCTATTCGGAATCAGTCATTAGCAACAAATTTGAATGCAATATGGCGAAATGGACAAAATAGAAGCTTATTTTAATATCTCTCTTCTATAAATATATACACAAATAGGTATTCTTAAAAATTTTATTTTAAATGATATCGCTTTCCGGGGACAGCTGTTCAAATTAAGACGTTTAAATTTGAAATTATGAAAATAATGTGATTTGAATTAGGTTCAAGGAATAGCTTAAAGAATTCTTCAAAAAATGCTTCAAGGTCCCGGTTTGGGATCTCAAAATTTTAACTTAAATTCCGGGAAAAGGTTAGATCGGGATTTCACTGTATTTGGAAACATTTTGAAATTTCTGTTTGCCATAGAAGTTCACTATAAGAAAACATGTTAGGAGAAAGTTAGAAACGAAAGCCAAGATAAAAGAATAAAATTTTGCCAATGCTGCATAATCTTACACTGTGACACCTCCTTCATATCAAGTTTTCAATGGAGGCAGTTAGTGGAAAGAGTTTATTGGAGATCACCTCCGATATAATGACAAAAATGCAAATATGTGGTGCGAAAACCCCTGAGAACCAAAGCCTAACGAAGGTGGCATTAATATTGGCGACAGACTGTCAGCACTTCTCCTCAATGCTGTCTATTGACGGTTTCCCGAGACCGGACCCACTACTTCTTAATTCAGATAGCTATAAATTTATCAAGGTTCTGGATGAACATCGGAAAATTATCGCCCCCACTTTCTCCTAAGACGCACGCAAAGAGATGCTTTCAATATTTAAAAAGTTATAAAGTCTGAAAACAAGTCTCAAATTTCTCATCAAAAATGTTTTCCTTCACTCCAGGAGAAAATCACGAAGAAGACAGCAAGAAGAAAATGGCTGATAATTCGGAGGAGAAAACAGAAAAAAATCCTAAAATAGAAGACGAGAAAAAAGATAAAGGTGACAAAGAAGAGAAAACGGCAGATGCTGAGAAGAAAAGGAAAGAAGAAGTCCTGGATATACTGGTAGAAGAGTATGAGAAGAGACATCGCAGTCCTCACTTTGGAGTGAGATGCTACATGCATCAGTTTTACGTACCAGGACCTGTGCAAAACCCTGGGATATATGAATTTCCATCGGTGAGTGCCGTATTTGATTATTTCCTCTTTTTATATATGTGTGTGTGTATACGCTATGGTACCTCGGTTAACGACGGTAAACCGTTCCAAGTTTGTCGTCGTTAAACAAAACCGTCATTATCCAAGGCGCGATTTTTCACAATAATAAAACATGTCAAATGCGCTGATAAAGCTCATTTAAATATCATTAAAATATGGTACGTATAATTTATTCAATAATATTTGCAACAAAAAATATCATTAATTAAATTAATACTATTAAAAGTATCGTCAATCTTCACCAGAAAGCGTCGTAAACCAAAACCGGAGTCGTACCCGAGAAATTTTTTGATCAAGCCACTCGTCCACAAGCCGTCGTCGTCGTCGCCAAGTACGTCGTTAACAAAAGCCGTCGTTAACCAAAGTACCACTGCATGTATAAGTAGCTATTCAATGAGACAAGAGCAGCTAATGTTAGCCACCCTAAGAAGGGTAAGTCCGTGCTCTAGCGCCTTATGAAGATGTGTCTAAATTTGTGGCTTCAGCTCATTCTTTCCCAATTTTACATTTAAATATACGCTTTACATAGAAGAACAGAATATTTTAATAAAGAATTCATAGTCTACGTACACTATAGCAGTGTTCTTGAGAATTCAATGGTTTGGTAATGCATAGCTATTCGTTCCGTGAGGACGGAGAAACAATGGGTAACGGTAAAAGTAGATTATTTTGATTATAATGGTGGATTCTAAATAATTCTTTAAATGGAATAAATCCTAGTAAGCGTTAACTTTCCGCCTTTATACAATAGGAACTAAATAACAAAACAAACATACAAAAGTAATGGGTAATCATAACTGTGTCAGGAATCCCTTAATTCCTAGTTCCCAATATTTATAACTTCTTAAATGGAAACAAGAAGACCTCAATTACATCCATTGCAATGATTATTGTTTATTTGTGAGCATAGCAACCATTCCTTAATCAGAAAAATCCGACTAACCGGGATTCAAACCTGGGACCTTGGGATTGGTGGTCGGTATATTTTGGTTCCGACTCATTTCGAGTCACGAATATGTATGAACACTTTCCAAAATACCTTTTCGGCGACTCTATGTAAATTTTACATAAAAGATACGGAATTTGTTTCCAGTAAATTTTGGTTTGATTTTCAACCTTTCTTGAATTTTTCGCCTGCAGGAAAACCGGCTGGAAGTAGCTTAGGCTTAGTGTAGACCAGACAGACTCTTGCTTTTCTTCATTCTGAGGAATCCCAGCCCTATTCACTGATCATTTGAGTGACACTGCCATACTTTTCAAAACGCCCAAGTAGAAATCGGATCTCCTCCTCCTTTAGATCTTTTCTAATTTTATTGTATACACCGAATGTCGCGGATCCCAGACTCACGAGTAAGAGCCCGAATTACTCTCTATGATTCACTGCAGATTCTTCAGGTGTGCATAGATCATTTTAAGTTATTTGTCATCAGCTGACTTAAAATCATTCATAATATTTTACGCGGAAAGTTCCACCACTAATACATCCTTTGGGAAAGATTATTCCTTGCAAAAAATTTGTTTACATTGAGCTTTGGTAGCTCATTCTCGAATAACTTTAATATCACATAAAAATCGTTGCATAGAGAAATATTACCTTCGTCATTCACAGGGCCGGTTATAGGTACTTATGTTTCTCGACACAAAGTCCTTTGATGATGCACCCTTGTGGGTGATCACGATCACTCTCAGGGCCCCCCTAAATCCCGGTCGCTCCATAGCCCTATCCCCCTTACCTCGCTTAAGATCCGCTCTCCTAGGTTCGTTCAACATTTATTCCTATATCAATAAGTCACTCGCAAAAATCCTAGGATAACTATTAATATTGTTCCTTAATTCGTTGCTTTTTAGCAAAATTTTGTGAGGGAATTAGCAGTCTTTCTTTCTCTTGATTTTTATACACAAAATCCAAATTTTTAGGTGTTGATCGTCATTTAACTTCCATTGACGAAACTAATATTACATTCAGGTTCCCCAAATACCATTTTAAAACTCGATGCCGGTAAAATTCAATGAAATGGAGAACAGTCTGCTTGAAATGCAACAGTTGGAGGTGGTTCTTACCATGGCAGTTGCAATTCCGGGATCAAAAAGCACGTATGTATAAACACGGTATCAATCGAATTCTTAAACTCACCACATTTCATGCCTACAGGGGCAGAAAGATTATTTCCCTGGTGGATACTCAGAGCCGGCCTTCTCTATGAAGGGGCCTGGGAGCAAGAAACCATTTAGGGCCCTAATTTTTTTGTTGAGTAAAAAATATTACAAACATGAACATATATTACTAATGCATGTTTATTTAATGCGTGATTTTGTTTTTGCTAATACATTAATTACCTAGTACATTATACCCTACCTAATATTATACCTGAATACCCAATACATTTAATTAAAATTTTTTGCGATTTCTTTTTCATACTTGTAAATATTTGTTTTAGTTCTTGATCATGTTGGGCCTCCCTCAATCGCAGGGCCCCGGTGCATAGCATCCGCCGCAACCCCCAGAACGCCGGCCCTGTGAACACTCATCAAGATATTTTGCGCGATGGGAAAGGTGAAGTGAGGAGAGCTAAGTCATGATTTGTAATAGTACTATTTTTCAATGAGACTGCTGAAGATTGACTTCTATAACCAAAGTTAACATATGTGACCTGTTTGCCCGGGACAATACCGGTTTCTGTTTAGCCTTTGTCCCAATAAACTAAAGAGAAATATTAATTTGTACCGATCTTCTGATTTCTGCTACCCAAAGGGATTAATGTGACCTTTGTATTGATTTTCATATATGCACTTATATGTGAAAACGCATTTGTATTCATAACTGCGACATACAATGATTTCTAATATTGTTGATCAAAGGAACTTTTTTTGAGGATTGCATATACTCCGGGGGAAGTGACACTTTATCCCGGTTTAGCAGATCAGAAATTGGGTCTTCCTAGCCATAACTTATATTTTTACAAATATCACTGTTATAAAATCGGAATTATTGAGGGAAAAATATACAATCTTAGCATGACTTCTCTAGTTTAATTTAGGCATACTCATATTTATAAAAGTATGATTATATAAAATGGTTCACAAATATTATTTTTCAAATCAATATGGCATGATTTTCCGGTCTTAGAAAGCAAAAATGTTGCCTAGTTTGCTAGTACATTTATGAAACGTTTAAGGGGAAAACTTACAAAATCTGAATTCACAGACTAAACATTAAAAATACTTTTTGATTACAAAATTATAAGGTTTTTCTCATTAACTCACCTACTACTCCCCTTGAATGTCAATTGATTCAATTACAGATCTTCATTATTACATACAACTTTATTATGTCATAATCTTCCTTGTGCCTAATAAAATTACTGGTTATTCACACAGGTAAATAGCACGGGAAGCGATGATTTGGACCATAAGCACAGAAGAATCAGTGTTATATTTGTAGTGATGTTCTTTTTGGGGGTGACCATTGCAGTTGTTTTTGGAGTGCTTGAAAGCATAGAAACGTTTGATCCTGAAAAATTTGCAGAATTCAATGAAAGATTTCCAGGAATCCAAGGATGGACAACTACTGGATTTTTGGCAGGAATTATGTTGATAATTATATCAGTTCTTTTACAACTACTTTACAACAAAGTTTTGGCTATTGAGAGGTATCAAGCTGAATTGCAATCAAGAGATTATTATAATGCTCCAAAATATCATGAAAGAATTCCTCTGAGAGAAGAAATCCAAGCTGTACAACCTCCTCCGGGTACTATAATGTCTAGCATGCATTAGACAAAGTCCAAATTTGCATGACAAATAGAAAAGTCAATGAACAGAATCTCAAGTCACTGCACCTTAAGAAATAGGTCCAAATACATTTTAATATGTTATATAAATCATTACTGAGTAAAGAAGATGAAAAAAAATAAACTGCATTTAAATCGAGTAAAAAACTTCCGTTAACTCTGTTATCATCTTTATTTCCCTAAAATAAATACATTTCAGTGTATATAAATAAAATCAAGAATCTTTTTTGACAGAGATTTGGCTCTTTTAAATTAATAAAATATAATGAGGGTATCCATCCACAGTTCAAATCTGTACTTGAAAATTATAAGAAACCACACCAGTTTTCCTCCTTCTCCAATATAATTCGTAAGATGCAGCGATTTTTATACATTTATTTAGATGTGAAGATCTTTTTGTATTCACAAATGTGGCATGAAATTAAGTCTATTGCTGTGAAAAAATTACGTTATAATAATCCATTCCAAATGGAAAACTCAATGTTGTTCATATGTGTGGAAATGCCAGTTGATATCCATGACTATTTAAGGGTGTTTCATGCCTTAAATACATAATATTGCTGTGATGGTAATCTGGCATTGACTGAAATGTACTTCCTGCATGGCTGTGTTTAATGTATATCTGATGTTAATAAAATGTGTGTTAATTTATATTTGTTAGTAGGAACCTTTAATCTGAATCTCTGCCTTTGTAATTCAAACAAAACTACCTTTTAACATATGTTGTTTGGACCAAGATAAGGGCTATGCATCAAGTAAGCCCTAACAAGGCACTAAATTCTTACATCAAAGATATCTTTACTACAATAATTACAATCATAAGAAATCTTCTGACTTAATTATATATTGATGACTCACTTCTCAACTTTCTGGTTAATCAAGTTGAACATGAGATAACATTTTACTAGTATGCAGTAAGTTCTTGTTCTGCCAAGTTCTCACTTCATTAAGATGTTTTTTTTATCCTTCCAAAACATGGTAATTCTCATGTTTAAATTTTTATGTGATATACAGCTGGTGAAATAGTGACAGATGATAAGCAGATGAAATACCAACATACTTATCTTACTTCTTGATTAGTAATCTTTCAAGAAAATCTCATCACATTTCACCTGTCCTTCATCATGATAGAAAAAGCACATACTAAATGTATTGATGAGAAAGTAATCAGCTTGCCTTTAGTAGAGAAAAAATTATGAAACGCCCATAATAATTTTCATAAATAAAAACTTTTAACCTAAGAGAACTCAGTGAAACCATAACTTCTTTCAAATATCAATGAATATTGCAAAATTTCAAGGCAATTTTTAACATGTTACTAACATCAAAATTTTCTTTGTGAATAGTTGGCATCATGAATTTCAGTCAGATCGCAGGTAAAAATTAGAAGTCTTTGCAACATAGTGCTCCCAAGTTCAATTTTACTGGCATAAAAGTAGATGTTATTTCAGAGGACTGATTCTATTTATGAAAAGAAAAATTCATTCTGGAAATTAATACTACTTAAGCCTTCTTGATGCATTATCTTGAGTGGTAAATCTTTCAAAATATAAAACCTTTCAATCATTAACATATCTTCAATCTATCATCCAAAGTTAATGTTCCATCAACTTTTTGAATCAAGCAGTAAACCTATTTATTTCCAAATTCTACTTAAACATATGCTTAGAAATATATTTTGTTTCTCAAAGCTTAAAATTTACAATGAGTTACACCAAAAACTTGAAATACATGAGAAGTGTACAAGCTGTGGCTATAGTTGAATGAACCAGATACCCAGGAAGGCATTAACAAGGAAGCAAAATGTAGCTGAAACAGTAGCAATAAGGAGAGGAAATAAGAAGAGATAAAAGTGAGAACAAAGAATAAAAACTGATTCAGAAAGTAGGACTAGAAAACTATGGATAGTACACAAAATCTGATGTGAGACTCAATCTAAAAGAAAAGCTATCTAAAATTGATAGATCTAAAAAATAGATTTATTTCTTTTGAACTGATAAAAAAACAAAAGCCAGGGTGCACATAATAGCTGTAATGCAAAAATGTTTCTAATTTAATTTTAAAAACACATGCAGTTTTTAAGAAATGCTGGAAAAATCAGAAGAATAGCAGCCAGGATCCTGAAATCCCAGTTTTCAGGATACATAAGTAGCAATCAGTAGTCACTTATGTATGTATTGATACAAAAAACTTCCCTAATACATTAAGATTGAGAGAAACTATGGACCACAAATCATAAAAATTATTAGAATCTTGCACAAGAGAATACATTCCAGTCTGTAAGGGTATTGAAATGTAATGCTTGTTAAGAAAAGTACAAGTTATATGACAAGCATGCTCTCCTTGATCAATTTCTGGTGATATCTCTGAGACTAATACATACATTGCATTTACTCTAAAACAATGAATTTTTTAATATAAATCTTTTACTGTTTTATTTATTATATATTATTTGTATTATATAATTTAATTACTGTGTACTATAATGTATATGACATCTGTCATTATCTGACAGTATAATGCCAGATGTCTGACATTATACTTTCAATAATTTCCAAGTTATGGGTCCAGGGTGACCAGATTTACAGCTCATTTGCATTAGGAAGACACTCACTAAGTAGCCTACTGCACAGATAAGCCTAGTCCAAGCCAGAAAACAGGGGGGCAGCACTTCCTGAGCAGAAGAAAGCATTAGGCATAGCGGTAATTACCCCTCAAAAGGCCCATCTCCTCTACTTTTTACCTTTCTCTTGGGACTCCGAGAGCCTTCCTAACGCGAATACCCCATTCTAGTAACCTATGTGCTGAATCAAATTTATAAAATATTTGTTTCATAAAATTTTTAATGGGATGCAGAAAAAACTCTTTTCGATGTTTTGGAAATAATATTAATTCTTAGCTTTGATTTATAGGAAATTAATAAATATGGAATTATGGGCCAAACATGAATGCCACCAAGTTATCCAAGTCTAAATTCTAAAGTTCATATATTATGAGTTCATATAAATGATATGAATATATGAGAAGCAAATTAGCTATGGTGGATAAGCTTAAATGTAAAATGTAAGTAAACACACTCACAGAGACACAAAATCAGCTATGTATCCTACTTATTAAGAACATTATCGGATATTTGAATTATTTTTACTTTTTAATGTTTGCAATAACAAATACAATAATAACCTACAAAGGAATAAGCAAAATCCTAGTCATGAATGTCATAAAATCTTCCTACGAATCCAAATTTTGGATCTGGTTATCCCAAATAGAACTGATGATCCATGTATTATTGACCCCCGTACCCCATTTTTGACTGACCTGAAAGTGATGGTGACTGGAATACTACAAATATCCAAACTTTGGGTTTTATCATTATTGCTGGAATTGCAGAATACAGCAGATGTTTGAAAGCACCAGAAAAATTCAATAAATTTGAATGTTACAACTTCAACCTTCAACCACAGCACAATGAATTATATCATCAAAAATCAGAACATCAATCAGGAATCGAAATTCACTTCTTTACCTTTCGTTGATCTGATGTAGCCTGAAATATCACAAAAATCATATAAAATTTAACCAAATATGCTTATTGAAGTAGTTCTGAGCTATTTCAATGCTACAAGTCAACAGAAAAGGGAATAGTAACCAGCATTAAAACAACATACACTTTTAAAGGAAATGCATATAATATCTTCAAACTTTCAACTGTGCTGGAATTCATCGTGCTAGTTCTCATAAATACATCTTACCAATAAATTGATGAGAATGTAGATCTCAAAATTTCTAGTTATAAGCAAGTCCGTTATCCATGCCTAGTGATAAACATGTTACAAGCCCAAACAAGGGGCAGAGGTAACAAATGAGTTTCTTTCTGTTTCTAACGCCATTAATTAAGAATGGACACTTTTTATAAATAACATGAATCTAACTGATTATAAATATAAGAAAAAATTGATTCCTTGATAGCTGAACAAAGACTTTGACATAAAAAATATTCTAAAAATTCCATTCCTCTGTACTAATCTCAGCAATGAATCAAGATACGTCTTAATCTAAATTGTAAGAATTCAGAATATCAGTTCCATATTGATGCATACACGAGTCATTTAAAAGCACATGTATAATGTTAAAAAGAGAGAGAAATTGTATCAAGTAAGACATGAGTGGTTAACGCATATTTATATAATCAAAATGTGTAAAAAAAGCAATCTTAAAATAATAGAGGCCATAAAAACTATCAGAAAACAATCTTGGTGACATCTTTTATGTGCAAATAGTTCCATAAGTTTTCAAACAAACAGAATAAACTACTATAAATATGTCACTTGTCAGTAATTGGAATTATTTCTAAACTTAAATAACATCAGAGCTATACCTAACTGCAGTTAGGTTTCATATAACAGAACTGAAACACTGTTCAGAATGAATCTGAAATAAACTCTGAAAATCTGCAACATTCTTTCTTAATCAGTACATATGATTATATAAGAAGCAAATAGAAACATCTTGATTCTAATTGCAAAGAAAAATTTAATGTAATTTAATTTCTAAACTTTTGAATGGTATTACTCAAAAAATCCATAATGCATGCACTCATAATACATCTCACTGAATTTCCTTTTCTGAAGTACATGCACTGGATCCATGCAGTTTACCAAAAAATTCACATTCTCATACTTCTCTTTCAAAGCAAAGTAGATAGACAAATAGAAGAAAACTTTTACAGGACATTCATAAAAATAGTGGTATGAAATGCTCCTTTAGCTGTTAGGAGGTAGCTCCAGAACTCCTGCAATGACCAGATCAAGGAAACCAACAACTTCTCGAAGAAACCAAAAGGGCCATTCTCAAATGTTCTTGCTTAGACTGATGGGCAAGTAAAACAAAAATCCTGTTAATTCTTCCCTAAGGATAAAAGGCATCTAAATATCTTCAATTCCGTGTTAAAAATTTAACGAAGGAACTTAATGTGCTATTGTGAAAAAAGAATAATTACTTTATTCATATATATTAACAGCCTACAAGTAAGATTCAAACTGTGAGATTCAATTTTGAGCTCCAAAAGATTGTAAGCCAAATAGCAAATGAAGGATCATTTTTAAGGCAAGATAGTCAAAATATGATTTCAAATGAACTTCTTAGCCAAACCCAAGGATGTACTTGGGCATATGGACTTAGGGGAAGAAGGCTCCCTTTTGCTCCAAAAGGAGTACAAACCAATGTGGTCAACGTCATAGAATGAGGATGGTAAGTAGATATCCCCCATCAAAGATCCAGAAAGATAAGTAAATTCAACACATTATTATAGAATTTTCATAATTAAATACATTATAAAAAGGTAATATTACTTGTATCAATGAAATAATACTTTTAAAATACAAGGCGAATTAAATTATGAGAGTTTACATTGCTTCTTTTCTTAGAAAAAATATTGAAATAAAATGAAAATTCTCTTTTACAGAAAATATTATAAACATGCCCCAATTAAATATTTTATTTGAAGAAGATAAAATTGTCCATGTTGAATTTATTACTGATTATGAATTCTGGTTAACATAGCTCTTCCTAATTGTAATACTATCTTCAGAAGTTATTTCTGATAAAGAGAAAAATTTCAATCTGCTTCAACTAAAATATAACAAATCTAGTCTATCATTGAATAGCCAACCTATTAAACACTCAAAGAGAGACAAGAATGAAACAGAGAAGGGAGGAAATCCAATTGAGATATTTTTAATGCACCTCAAACACATGCCGCTAGGTGTGTGAAGATGTTATTCAACAGAGAATAACATGAGTTTTCGTACTCGTTCGATCAAATTTCGCAAGCAGTCAAGAAGCTTGAAAATGACGCTGAATGTCAAGTACACAATTACGATTCTCAAATATTGATTCCCTAAGATTAGGAGCTTTTAGCAAACTATCTTGATCCCAAAGACAGAATTCTCCTGATGGAGAATACAGTAACCACAGTAACCCAGTTCACAGTCGACAACTACAGTGAGTAATTAGTAAAATAGTACCATAAGTTACGGACTGAATCTTGTACATTTTCCATGCTAACCCTAATATGGTTAGTACAACAAGAAGTTTGCTAATTACACCTCTAAACCAAATATTATGTCGAGAGAAAAACCGTTGCAACCAAAAAAGACTGACGTTTCAATACACGCAATCCTCGATCGTCAGAGGATAAAAAATAAATAAAAACAGGAAAGAGGCGAATTATACAGTCAGTACAACACAACGAAATAGTAATAACAGTGACTATATAATCTGTATCTTGAATTTTCTTGATTGCTCTACCACGGATTTTTTCACAACAGATTTTTCGTAGCTCGAATATCGTTTTTCATTTTCAGTTACATTCAGTAGAGCGCCTAAACCGGCCTAAATGTTATGGCTGGCCGAACGAAGAATAACTCTTAAACAATTCTTGATACTTTATTATGGAGAATTTTGAAGGATTCGAGAAAGTAAGGCAAGGAGCAGAAGCAAGAATTTATGTTGGTAAATACCTCGGAAAGTTAACGTTGGTGAAAGAGAGATTTGAAAAGAAGTACCGCCATCCAGATTTGGATGCAAGCCTAACCAAGGACCGAATTAAAGCTGAAATTCGTGCAATAATGAGATGCAAAATTGCAGGTTACTGCTGACATAAATTTCTTATAGTGGCTTATTTAATCTTATAGTTTTCATGGCATAGCAAATGGAAGTAATGAAGGAAAACTTTTAAGTTTTTTTTATTTTGTTCTCGATCGCAGGTATACCCACACCGGCAATTTATTTAGTCGACCTTGAAAGAAGGAGCATTTTTATGGAGTATATCAAAGGCTTAACGGTAAAGGAGTATGTTGAAAAATCGGAGGCTGAATTTAGCGAAATCCGAGTCGATGGACGCGGAAATTTAAATAATATGCTACATCAGTTGGGCTTACGAATTGGACATATTGTTGCTCGTATGCATTGCTCGAATATTATACACGGCGATCTTACATCTTCAAATATTCTAATTTGCCCTGGAAATTGTGATGGTGGAAGTGAACTAGAAGAATTTGGAATCGACGAGTTGATGGTAACTATCCGTGATTCTTTGTGTCGAAGTCCAAGTAATCAGGATTATAAGCTAGTGATCATCGATTTTGGACTTGGAAAAACTGATTCAAGTGCTGAAGATAAAGGAGTAGATCTTTACGTGCTTGAAAGAGCTCTCCTGAGCACTCATCCCAAAGTTGCCCCAAAGACACTCTTCCCTGCCATAATGAAAGGATACACTGATAAATGTGGTAAATCTGCTCCTGAAGTGATTGCAAAGTTGGATGAAATTCGTATGAGAGGCAGGAAAAGAACAATGGTAGGCTAGAAGCCTAAATTGAATCTTTCATGTAATTTTCACGTAGAATTTGCTTCCTTGGTTTATAAAAATATTCTGATAAATCTGACTTTTAATGAATATATTACGGTTTTTCTCAGAAAGGATTATATATTCAGATATACAAGTATTAATTACGTTTATCCTTCCCCCCATCGTCATTAGAGAGCAATAATTAAATTTGTTGCAGCTCTCTGGGCCATTTACTACCCTCTGGTATAGCCAGTTCACTCGTTCCCTCCCATTTAATTGCCTTAACATTAACCATTATCATGTCTCTTATAATCAAACCTAAGTCTTGTGTAATTCCTCTTACCTCTCCTTCCAACACTTTCTTTTTATCAGTGCTTTCTTTGCTACTTGAAGGTGTTCATTTGTTACTTTGTCTATTAATTTTATATTTCTCATTCATATTTATTCCCTAGTTTTCATGTTTATTCTCCATTGCTTTTAGTCTCCCCCTTTCTGTTTCTGTCTACATTTTCAACCACACTCCATGTAATGGTTTTCATAAAAATTTCCTAATATCCAAGCTTTGACTATTTACTGTCAGCAATTGTTTTTCTGGAAGAATTCCTTCTTTGCTTGGGCAGTTATGCTAACTACATTTCATATCTTTCCCTCAGTCCTTTATGAAAGTTCAGTTTAGTGAACAATAAAAAAATTGATAATTTGAACGATGAAGTTGCTTGTGTAAAGAGTAAGCTGCTCTAATTTTAATTATTAATGGCCACATTATTTGCTTATTGTTAATATATTGATGGCTGAGATCAAGTAGGTAAAGAGTATAATATAAGTCTCAATAAAGAATTAGCTCCCAAGGAAGAATAGACTTGAAATAAAGGTTTGATGGGACCGGGAATCAAACCCAGGTCTCCCAATTGCCGGTAGGGTGCTCTCTCTGTTGAGATATCCTGCATCATCCACATCAGCGAAAGATGCCACCATATGGATGAACTCACAACGTCCTTTGCCCACAAAATCTCCCAAATGGCTTGGAAAAATGTTCTGCCAGGATAGCTCAACAGACAGAGCACCCAACCGCCTATTGAGAGACCCAGGTTTGATTCCCGGTCCCATCAGACCTTTTTTTAAGTCCATTCTTCCTTGGGATTTTTCCTGGATGTTCACCATCTTGTGCTAGACCACCCATCTTCCAAAGAATTAGCTGTTATGTTATTGAAAAAGCAAGTGGTGTACTTCTCAAATGGCAGCAACTGTAACTATGATGTTATGTGAAGTTTTTAGTTAAAAAGTGTAACATTGGCAGAGCACAGCTGAGGGAGTTAGGTATAAGGATACCCATTTTACACTAGGAAACCCAAAAACGAGCAATAACACAGAGGCCTAATGGCAGTCATCTGAGTACACAGTGTACATTGGGTGTTTAAGTCAAAGTATCTAAAGTTGTATTAAGATTAATTTTTGTTGAATTTTCCAGGCAGATATTTTTTTGGCATGATATTGGGTCATCTAGAAAGTTCCCAGAAAAAGAAAGTATTTCGAAAAAGTGTAAAGATTTGGTCGTAGTATTGTTAAAAGTCCTTTGACTGCTTAGGTCATTTTGCACATAGGCTCCCACCAGAAATCAAACCCATAACAGCTTACACCAAAGTTGAACCCATTTCCCACATGGCTATCCAGGAGCCTATGTAAAGATTTATTTAATGGTGTAATTTTCTTGTTGATCGATTACAAATATCGACAGGAGTTGGAATGGGGACTTGAATTCCCTATGTACTCCCTGATTTGAAATGCGTCAATACTTAATCATGAAGATAATTCAAGAGAAAGGAGTCAGAACATCAATTCTAATTGAAGAAACAACCCAGTTGGTGATGAGAAGTCTTCATTTAATAAATTCACAGGGAAAGCACTGGATAATTTATTTATTATCTTCTACCAATGTTCAGATAACTGGTACAGACAAAATAACTCCTCCAAGATGGTTCTAACAGGATTATTCAGTTAGAAATATATTATTTGTACAAATCTGAAAAAACTACAGAACTTCCCAAGTGACCCAGTTTTTAATAAAAAATATGTTAATTCTGACCACAAACTCTGAGTTACAAAGCATCACCTAAATTCTTTAAATCGGGGCATTTATCCTAAAAGAATACCTTTAGCAATTTGTTTTCACCTAAAAGAATGGACTAAAAATGGAAATACAATACTCTTACCTATTTGGCTTTAGCTACCTCAAGACAGTGCTCAGCCAACCCAATCTAAAGAGAATACAAAGGTAATTCGCAGATCAAGTTTGATAAAAAAAATCCAAGAAAGTGGTGCTTGTAATATTTAGAGCATTACTTTCAGGAATGGAATGTTTTCACTGTTTTAGATTAACATTTAAAAAGAAGAATGGAATGCTTCTACATTTTGAATCTCTGGATAGACTAATATTATAAAATCCTTCAGAATCATAAATTAATCTACCAAATGTAGTCAAGAAAATTTGAAGTTATTCATTGAAAGATATAATACAAATTGTCCATGGCTTTCTCCATTCAAGGAAACAGTTCAGTTTATAGTCAATAATATGCCTCTCTTAAATAAAAAGTTTACTTAATTTATTATTTTACAATTATTTATAATTTATTCCTAGCATGAATTTGTTAATTCATAAGGCAAGATGATAATACTTCTGTAAACTCATTTCCCCTTAAATGATGAGATGACTTCAAATCTCTCTAATTGCCACAATATCTACTCTAAACCATCATAGTTAATAAAAATATAACCCATAGTTTGTTTAACCTTCATTTCCTGAAAATGTAAATTTGAAGGGATAAGAGCATCATATCCTAATCAACTTCAAACCCTAACAGATTTACAAGTTATTTTTAGTTTAAATATCACAGTCTGGATGCCATTCCTCCACTAACTACAATAGTTTCTCCAGTAATGTAAGAGGCATCATCTGAACAGAGAAAAGATGCTACTCCTCCCATTTCCTGGGGAAGGGCCATCCTGAAAATTATGACATCAAATTAACATTTTTATAATATTTCTTCTTTTGCTATTAAGTAGAGATTAGTTGCTGAGGCATTTTATGATTAATTTGTTCACTTTAACTGAACTAATAACCTAGATTCAAGCAACAGGTAACAATGATTTTAAATTTTTTCAATGTTTCAGTTTCATGCTTCATAGTTATTAACTCACCTGTTCATTGGAATTTTTTGCAAAGCAATATCTTCAGCACTTTTGTTTTCATAAAACTGAAAATAGATTAAATTAAATTATTAAACAAGTTGCCGAAATATACATGTGATGTGAATGAGGTGGTTAAATTATTAGGACGATTTAATACAACACATTTTTTTTAAAGTCATTTATAAGAAGAGAAGCTAATTATTTAGATTTATTCCTGCAGTAATAATAAATGTTTTATCTTCTTTTTAACTGAAGACGAGAGTTCTATCAAACTAAGAATTTATTGATAAGACAATGATATCCACGTTTCCTCACAGCTGCTAGTAAGTATAGTAGAGATAGTTTGCTCTCATTATCAATATAACATAAGTTATGAATCCCAAATTGATATCTAAAATTTTGAGAAATTGAGAATACCCAAGATGAGGAAATACTAGGAAGTTTAGGTTTCAGTATATTATAATAGCCAATACACATCCCCTAAGTTGTATGTACTACATACAAACAAGTATATTTATTATTGAGTGGGACAAATGACCCTTGGCTTATTTTCATATAAAAAACTTTGAAATCAAGTAAATAATCTTTTTTGTTCATCAGATGAAAGATGATATTCATATATGTTCATATGATAAAAGATGAACATTAAATTGACTATTATTAATTGCAATACTGATCACATGTATACAGATCTTATTTGATCTTAAATTTATTTTTGCTTCAAGCTTCTTTGTGATGCTATGATTAGCTAATTACATTTTAAACTTCACAAATAATCTGCTTTATTGATAAACCATAGCTTGCCTTGGCCATCGGTGATCCAAACCTCAGTCAACTTTACATTCAGTGCTATAATATAGTGAAATAGATATTCCTTCAATAAATCCTTGAGATTATACCTTGGAATTTTGTGAACAAAAGCATAACACCATTGAAATTGAGATATGAAGAAATTGTTGAAGTATCTTGAAAGTTTTATGCTTAAATAGATTATCATTAAACCTGATCACTACTTACAGATTACAAATCACATTACCTTCATGGGGTGCCTAGTACATACTTACTGGACTGGAAAATCTTGTTTTCACTATACCAGGAGCAATACAATTCACACGAATGTTATCAGAGGCCAAATCTTGAGCAGCAGCTTTAGTGAGTCCTAAAAGAGCAGTCTTACTGACTGAATAAGCACCTAGTAGCTGAAATCCAGAATTATTTTTTGTATAGTAAATCATATCTAATTCAAACCATAAAAGGTTTTGAGAATAGTTCAAGTGATAAGGTAAATACTCGGTTTATAAAAGATAAAAATTTATCTCAATAGTGAGTTACATTATTAGGTTGAAATCCTACAATCGAAGAGACATATATAATTGATCCACCACCTCTTTTCTTAATATATGGAAGAACTTCTTTTGACAGTAAGTAAGCAGCTTTCAGATTAATCTCAAATATCTTGTCCCACACAGATTCTTCACACTTAAACGAAAAATAATTATGTTTACCACGGTGCTACTGCTTGACATATTAATACCACAAAAAGAGAGAAGCAATCACCTCTAAAACTGGCCCAGCAGTTGGATTGGCTGCCGCATTTGAAATTAGAATATCTATCCCTCCAAATTTTTCAACTGCCTATACAAATACATTTAAAGGTGTCATAATGAGTCACATTATTCCTAATAGTTATTGTTTCATTTTTATATACTTATACATAAAATAAGAACTTGCTAATGGTAAATTTAAACCACATTTTGATTGAAATATTGTATTACTTTACATATTATGTAAATTGGAAAATAAATCATCCCAGGAAATAAGATAGATTATAAAGAAGAATAAATTTTACGACTGATAACAGGAAATTCTTGAATGAAATCACTTCCTTTTTTGATTCAAAAGAATTAAGTTTACATTCCAAATGAACTTTTACCTACAAATAATATATAAGATTTTTGCTTGGATAATCCGCAAGTTTTGAATAGTTGGCTGAAAAGAATCAGAGATATCTGACAACATCCTAAAGACTTAATAACAATAAATAACACTACTTCATACCGTACTAAACAATGTTGCTCTGTCTTCTGCTTTTGCAACATGACACACAACACCCTCAGCTGATAATCCCTCGCCTTTAAGTTTTCGCAACGCTTCTTTAACATTTTTCTCTTTTCTACTACTTACAACTACGTTCGCTCCGTCAGTTGCTAAACGTTTCGCAATCGCAAAACCAATTCTGGAAAAGCATTCATGAATATCGAACAATTTATCTCATCCAAGGAGTAAAATACATTTTACTAATGTGTTTTCTAGTATTTAATATTACATATTAAAGAATGAGAATATTACCCATCAGTTGAAGCTGTTACAACGACAACTTTGCCCTTCAGTTTAGATGCTGTTGATAAGTTGATGTTAGACATAGTCCAAGAAAATGAAAGAGTTTATATTCCAACAGGTTTACCTTAGCAAGGCGATGTTGATAATAATATTTAGAAAGGGCTAAAAGGCGCCGAAAGAGGTCCTTTTCAACCTTTTCTTATGACGCGTTAGTTTATAATTAACTGAGAACTAATAAAATTGTTCCTGCAAGTAATCTACATGCGCAACCTTGGAGATAAAAAATTGTTACTAGAACTATAAATCAAAGTTCTCCCGTACTTCTCATCTGCGTTCGATTTCACCATTCTTTTATCTATCTTCGAATATCCCGCCTATTTTACAAACATGTTAATACCAATTAATACGTACCACGCCTATTACTAATAAATAACTAGCATCATAAATATAACGATCATCCTTAGGACGTGATTGCCTAATATGTTACATTCCATTAAATATGACTGACAATTTATGAAGAAAAAGCATAAGATAAAAATAATATATTATATATAAGATAAAAAGCATAGATATTCAGGAAATATCTAATTCATCCGCTGATTCTAAGACATGCATCTAGAGTAGGATTAGAAATCATGCTAAAGGAAACCAGATTTTTGCCACTCGTTATTGTATTCGACAATAACCCATCCAATTTCAGTGCATTGATGGGTTAAATGCCATAGTGCTCTTAAACCATAGATAATGTTATTTGAATGTTTGTTAAAGGAGCAACAGCATTGAAAAAAAAACATGTCTTAATGATCCCAAATTTTCACATTACTGTTGAGTATTACTTAATTTTTCATGAAAATTAAATTTGGGTATTAATCAAAATCAACCTCTTCCAGCTAGTCTATACACTAACTATATTATAGTAAAAATATTATGGACCATCATAATATATTATTATTATCAATACTTGAGACATAACATCACTTTCAACATTCATATAATAGCTCTGCAATTATTTAAAATAATAGGCAAAACCATCAGAAAACTTCTTAGAAATAGACCGAAAATTTCTTTCTGGTTACTAAAACTAATTGCAATAGGAACATAGCTTGTAATTTACTCAAGTAGAATAATCTCTTCACACACCAGCAGTACATCAATAACTTACTCTTGCTACCAATTACTTATCAATGCTGGTATATTTATTCAGTTAAGTTATTTAATAATGTTACTTCACACTGAGTTCAGCTTTTGGAGTCTTTCCTTCCATGAAATATTTTATAATCATTGTCTGAAAAACTATCTCTAACCCTCTGCATGCTTTAAGATAACCCAGTTACCGGGTCACTTTTATGAAATATTTTCTTTTTCAATCTATTAATTTATGTAATAAAGATAAAAGTATCATTTTAAATGTTTCATTTATAAGATCGTTTTTTTTAAAGAACTGTAGGGGTTACTGTGTTACTCCTTGGAGATAGCTTGTTTCAGCTTTATCCGAGCTTCTTTGCTGCTCTACTTGAATGAATTATGAAGTTTTTGTCTGGTATACCTTAGCCAAAAAGAATTTTATCCAAACATTTACATTTAATAACAAATTATAATATAATTTTATCAAGCAATTAAGTGTCAAATATGAAAAAAATGCGGGATAACCCCTTTACTTCTCTTGAGAGGAGTAAAGCACAAAATACCAAGGTAACCAAAGGGTTAGTAAGTTCATTAAAAACTACTTCAATTTTTAAGCATCAATATAGATCAGGTGAGAGCAATTGCATCAATCCATAATAAAGTTAAAATATAAAATAAAACTATATCACATTTAGTTTTGAACTTAATTCTTAGAAAATATAAAAATTTCATCAGAAAATAATTCAACAACTAAGGGGTTTCAATCGAATCATTGCTTTGGAAAATGAGATCTAATCAAGTAAAATATTTCCCTTTAATTTATAATTTTTATCATTAATATCCGTGCATAAGCTGCGAAACCAAGCAGCAGGAAAATACAGAATGGTAAATTTTTCATAATTTCTTCTTTTTCTTCTTCTTCTTTGAACTTTTGGTATTTTCTTCAGCACCATCAAGTGAAGGATATTCTATACAGTCATTCGGATTTTCATACTCTGTACAGTTTACTTCCCTAATTTTACTTTTTTTCTTCTTTTTCTTCACTTCCACTACACTAGATTCCACTATGAAGCTGTCACTTTGCTGCTCAGACTCCACTTCACAAAAATTTTCAGCTTTTCTTTTCTTCTTCCTTTTTTTCACTTTCTTAGGGTCTACTTTAATCTCATCAGCATTTTTGACTTCAATAGTTACATTATCTACACTCATATTTTCCACAAAATCTTCTGAGCTGTGGTTATATTTTCTTTTCTTCTTCTTTTTCCTACGTACACCATCTTCCTCTGTGTTTTCTACTGTAGGAACAGCTTCTTTGTACCCACTTAATAATTTCTTTTCCTGCTCAATCACTCTAGCAAGCTTTCCTACGAGTTTGTGGCCATGACGTGCAGCTCTAGAGTTTAAGACAAAAGGTTTGCATGAGATTAAATGAGTAAATAAAATCATTTATCTTTAAACTGGTTGTAATTCCATATAGACTTACTTATGAGCTGTTCTACCACCGCATATACGAAACAATTCCTCGTCTGACAAATTTGTAGTAGTATCAACGAATGAAACAGAATCTTTGTCACTTTTAAGCGAAATCAATTCTCCTTCGCCCGTTAACTTTTCAGTCTGAAAATTGAAGAGTAACAGATCATGACAGATTTATTAAAGGATTTGGCGGCATTTCTTTAAATGGATAACGGTTATAAAATCAATAAAAGAAATATTTTATTACCTTGACAAATGACCCATACTCAAGACTGTTTTCGCTTTTTAGTTTAGCTGTCCAGGGTTTTTTCGTTGAAAGATGTAGCTCTTTAGTCTCGTCAGTACTTATCAACGCTCCACCAGAATCGGATTTTTGAACTTCAATACGGTTTGCTGCATTATTAAACGCAATCTCCCACCATTTGAATGTGAACTGGTCTGAATGGTCATGTCCTATTCCAGTAGTATCGAATTTGAGACTTGGTTTTAGTGCTTCAGAAATTCCTGTCTCGTTCTTCCCTAGGCCTTTACCTTTTGGAAAGAAAGGCGAAATAAATACGACTAGCCAAAAGCTATCAAATCAAAAAAATCTTAATATAAATATGAAACCTTCAGTCCAGCCGTATTTCTCCAGCAATCCACGTGCAAAATCCATCACAAACCAATTCGCATTTCAACTTTATAAGATCTCAGTTCTCCATTTACGGCGCTATAGGCTGCTACGGGTGCTGCTGCCACTTCCATGGACAATTGGAAGAGGCAAATTTAATTAGAGTTAGGTCCAATGTCGTATTTCATCTTTAATTATCACCGAAAAAATCTATTGCAATTAGATAAATTATGAATGGATTTAATTTTATCTAGGGTATTTCCTATGAATATGATTTTCAGAGACACTTATAGGAATGCACAGTGCCAAGACATCTGGAGCTAAACTTACTAAATAGAAAATAATTTCAGCGAAGAGGGTACTAATCACAAAGCTTTTGCAAATTTGTCATACTAATCTGCCTGAAATACAATTGATGTAAGTAAATTATAATCTTCATAAAGGTAAAAAATACAATTGATGTAAGTAGACCATAATCTTCATAAAGGTAAAAAATACCACTCTGATACTTATGTATATAATTGACTCAACCAGAAATTACAATTATCACAAGTGATATTTTCAGCAGAAAATTATCAATAAATTGCAATTATATATTCATATTTCTATACAAAGAAAAATAAATAATGAGATGGCTGAACTGAAGGCTGCACAGGAAATTTTCTGGTGATATAACTCCATTCAAATGAAATTATAGCTACATTCCAATTGTATTGAGCAGTAACCTAGGAAAGAAATAAAAGAGAAAGCAGAGAAAAATCAATAGATGTCACATAGTCATTTACCAAGTATTTAAGTCTGAATAAGAAGTAAATTCGTATTATTACAGATGACGTGCATGTCTATATCCTACTAATTGATTGCAGCAGACATCTCAAGAGCATTTCAATGGAATACTAGTTCTTTTCTTTAGTAGCAAATAATCTGATGGAATTCAGAAAGAATGAGCTTAGGGCAGTTAAGGATTATGGTGACATTTCAGTGTATAAACCTAAAGAATCCTACAGTTACAGGTCAGAAAGAAATACATCTTAACCAACAGAGAACCTGAGGTTAAAGCTGGTAAAGGCAGTTGGTTTTTACTGATGTTTAAGGGTTTCAACCTGAAGTTGCAATCAAACAGCAAGTGTAAACTCTGTCTCAACTGACTGAGATGCATTTCTGCTTGCCAATTCATGTTTCTGTTACTTATTGTACTGAACTAATTGTAGGAGAGCCAGTCTTTCTCCTGCTCTGCTGCATGCTAGTTCTCTTTTATTCTGAATTATTCCTAATGAGAATCCTTAAGTGATGTGGATGTCTCCAAATATGTGTTCATGTTTACCAAGAGCACTTGTTCTTCATGACAAAAATCTTAAATTAAAATGAAAGAAGAAGAGTTCTCAGGATTCCAGTCGGGTGAGATAATCCATAACGGTCGACGTTATGGTCTCTTCCATAGAGGTCATCTTCAGGACATTCACAGGACAGAAGTCAGAATGAAGTTCAGAACTTCCTTCTGACTTCTGTCCTGATCATACATGATGGTCAACGTTCCTGCCGAATGTTGACCGTCTTGTATGACCTCACCCGGCTGGAATACTGAGAACTCGTCTTTCATCTGATACGGAGGGTAAGCACCAGATCATCTTAAATTAAGATTTACTATTTATGAACTTTTTGGTCTTATACATATCTGTTTTACTAGCTACTACGAGCAGACATTTTTCTGGTAAAATGATTCCTTTGCTTGTTCTGTTTAATATTCCTATCTTACGACTACAATTTCTGATGAGTTTGCTGCTAAAGAACTGATTTTTAAAATTTGTTCAAGAGTGTCTTTTTCTTGTTTGCTCTTTCTTAATAGCATGGATCAATCTCTGAAGGTGTTTTCTTTCTCTATTACAGCTGATATTGTCAAAAGCCAACTCTAGATTCACTAAGGCAAAAGTGTTCGTAGATCTTCAATATATTGATGTGGATTCCAAAAGATATAACTTTTGGAATCCATATCAATAGATAATTCTTTATCTATAATAGATATATTAATATATCATCTGGAACAATATGATATGGATTCCAAAAGATATATCTTTTGGAATCCATATCATATTGTTCCAGATGATATATTAATATATCTATTATAGATAAAGAAAGATCTTTTGGCAATATCTACCCAGATACCCATTTTAACCCTTCAGCTGCAGGAAACGTACTTCTACGTTCTTTTAAGAGGACTGTGGGAAAAACGTATTTCTACGTTTGACCTGCTCTTTCTTTCCCGTTCTTGTCCTTTCTCAATTTTATGGCCCTGCCTCTCAATGAGACACCCAAAGGCTCACTCTTCTGTATTGTTCTAGATTGGGAACATCCAAGGGATTTTGCCCCTTGGGGGAAACCCAAATCTTCGATTTCTGAATAACGTATTTACAAAATTAGTAATAATTGATAAAAATCAAGATATCTGCGAAGTGTTTGGTATCAAAATGATCAGAAAAGTGCAAGGAAAGTAAATTCGGACTGCTTATACAAAAAAAATTTCTTATTAAATATATTATATATGATACCAACCATAATTTCTAAACAATAACCACTGACCACACCCATTGGAAAAAGGTCGACCCGGATTATAAGGGATAACTACCTGCTAGGACTTGCATGCGCCTCCAGTACTCCTGTTACTTTTCTCCCGCACACAGATGTAGAAAAATCTGAGGGTCCCGCAGCTAAAGAGTTAAAGCAAAAGCAGTTTCTTTTGTGCCTCCAACTCCAAATTGGTCTTCATCCAGGATCTCTCTGGTTTTTCTATTAATTTTGTCATGTATTCTTGATATTATTTTTAACTCTAGTGAATTCAAGCCATCTGAAATTTTTCATGGTTGTCTGACCTTTTTTATGGTATTGGGTAGATCACATTACTTAGAAAAATCCATTGGTCCTCCTCTCTAAATAAATCTGGTTTGTCCATTAATAATTCTATTACGGCTCAAATAGGTTTTTCCTATATTATCAGTAATATTAATGATTTGGACAGGTGACCTTACCCATGATGAAGTCAGTGCTGATTTGGCTTTTCTCCACCATATTTAGCAGAAGTTGCAGTCACTTGGCAGAGAAGTTTTTTATTTAGAGGATCACAACAATATAAAGAAGAAATTCACCAAGTAAATCTATATACATACTCTATTACCGAATTCTATAAGATCCTCTATCCAGCATTAATACTGTGTAAGCATACTCTAATGAGGGAGAGGACATAGTTTTGGATGAGCTTATGTATGTACACATGAGTTTTAAAAACTGTCTTCAGTTTATTTTGAAATACCTTTTTTATTTGAATGCTTTTTTTTGTGCCATGGATGTCTGGCTTTATGGACTCAGTAAAACTACTTATAAAATAACCATGAGAAAGCAAACATTTATTTTAGTGCCAGTGTTATAGAAGTTCCCTTTTTGCTGAACTCTTGGCAATATTAAATAATTTCACTGGATTTCTGACTTATTTATGATTGATGCTATGGGAGTATCAAAGTTTTAATTTGGTAGCTAAGAAATGTGAAAAGAGTAAGAGATTTCCTGGTGGGGTGGAGCATGATGCAGACTTTAAGCTCTGGGACAACCATGGTAGCTGTAATAGCATATGAGGAACTCTGAAAAATCAGAATGAAAGGATTCTAACTTCTACATAATATAATGATAAAAGTTTTTTTAAACGTGTATTCACACTGTATCAAAATAAAATGTTGAGTTTACTTTTAGAAAAAACAGCAAGTTGACAGCATTCATCAAAACAATAAACCTTCTTTGTCAGTAATTAAATATTCTCCACATGGAATTGATGGAAGAAGCCGTTACTAAGTGAAACTTCATAACAACTATGGTTGAAATAACTACGTTCAAGATTCACAAAATTTTATTGGCGATTGGTTTTATAGCTATAAGTAGCTGAAACTAAAGAAAGAAGAAATTTTGTGAAGATTGAACATGGTTATTATTACACATTTTTATCCTCCATATATCGAAAAATTTATCAAATTGATGGAGTATTTTCTCTTATGAGGGCAATGATGAGAGAAATATTTTATTTATTGAGCTCTTGGAGAGTCAAGTGGGCTGCATGTTTGCCTTTGGTAGAAGTGGTTCCAGATCAGTTTCTAGTGGGGACCCTTATGTGAGAAATCACCTTAGTAGTCACACCACTTTTAACAATTCTTCTAGTCAATGTCTTTTTAAGGATAAAGAAATAAAATACATTAACTAGTATAACAGCATTGTACTGATTTTCTTAGGGTCTTTTTTTCTTCTATCAAATAAACAAATTGTAATGAGGTTGTCACAACTAATAATTTTACTTATAAAGCAAGAATCACAACCAATTCAAGAACATTGTACAAAAATTTCCCCAGTCAGAATCATAAATAAGTTCACTCTTGAGCTCATCATCATTAACTCCTGGCAAATCGTTGAAAAACCAAAGAAGGCACAATAATACTAGAATAAAGGAATCATTCTATTCTCTTGAGGCAGTGGCAACGGAACACAGTATAAAATGGTCAGAGACATTATCCCAGTCATTTCCCACAACACACACAGACAAAAAAATGCTGCAGTCTTTTCAGAAGACTGTCCCATTATTTACAACATTCAATCACACACACAGTTTTTCTTTTCTACACTTCACAGAAATTTTCTATTCCGATGATGTAGAGGAGACTGATACACACTGTTGTTAATGGTACCATAAACAGGATCAGAACCTTCTGATAAAGTAGGTGAGTGTCGATTGCTGAAGCTACTGCTGGCTGAAGTAGGAGATACCCTCAAAAGTGGAGAATGAGAAGGAAAATGTGGTGAACCAGCAAGTGGAGATCTTATTGGAGAATAAGCTGAAAAAAAGATGATACCAAATCATTGTAGACCATATCAATCCGAAGTAATGGAATGTTTACTCATATTAAGTCAGAAAGAGAGAATACTTTAAAAATGTCACACTTCTTAGCAATATAGGTTATGAACTTTACCAATGAACAAAGAGAAAAGGCTGAATTTATCATGAGTGAAAAAACAATAATGCCATCTTGAATCATTCCTCACAAATGTTTCATGCACACTCTACTAGGAGCAAACTAATATGTAATCATAAATTAATAAATAATTGCTATGCCATGTAATAATTGAATGTATCATAGATGTCACATGCTCAATTATTTAATCCTAATTAAACTGAAATACAAAAAAATATTTACTGACATGTGTAAATGCTTTAGAATGGTGTGGCCTAGTATTTTTGGAAAATAATTTTTACAGAAAACTATAAGAGAATATATAAATATGAAAGACATTTCCCAGCATAGGATATTTATAATTGAATTATGGTGAAATTTTCTAAAACCATATGGAACTGATGAAGTGAATCAAGGGTAATTCAGTAAGTACAAGTATTGGAAGAGAAGTGATACTGCAGAGGGAAGTTGGCATTATCACAGTGCTGTCATTTTACAAATATTACCATACAAAATTTCTACTAGCACGTTGTATGGAATTTAAATAATTTTTTTAACATGACATTTGGAATTGGAAGGCTATCAGCCCAACCAGTGCTACAATTACTCATAATGAAAAATAAGCAGCCATGAACAACAATTCTAAAGCAGAGCTTGAACCTCTTAAAGTAAAACCCACCTTTTTGTTTTTAGCATTTAGCATAGCAGAGGTTTTGCATTTAGGTCTCCTCTTTAATGAAATCTGGATCCATTACCATATGCAGAGACCAATCAACTGACTAAAAATGGTATTTTCTGGGTTAATTTACTTTCAAGAAGGTAAAGATAGTCCCATAAGTCAGAAGGTCACAGCTATGATTGTTTCTTAATTTAAGAGAACATTTCTAAATGAAATTTAGAAAGAAAGGAATCACACAATCATGGGGAAGATTTAAGTGATCATAAGTGATTTATGGGATCAATTCAATGAGAAACTAAAGGAGGCATGGCCCCAATTCACAAAAAAGAAGTACTGATCTATCATGACAACATACCAGCTCACTCATCAAAAATCTTTGCAGCATGATTGCAAGAATTGCAATACAAATTGCTGCCATGCCTAACATACTCACTAGCTTGGTCTATCTGTAACTATTTTCTGTTCAACAACATTCTAACCTGAAGTATGCACTGATGGAATAGCCTAAATAAGCACAAGGGGTTAGCTTCTGTCCACTGATTGCTAAACTTGTCAGCTCAAAGAAATAGACCATCATAGATACAACTTTTTTGGAATGGGTTTAAAAAAATAGCAGGGGTATTTGGAAAAGAATGTCATCCTAAATGGAGATTAGGGTGAAAAATAAAAATAACAAAAAACTTTTATTTTAATTCCTTACTCAGATACTTCTTGATTCATTCTTGAGTATTACTTAATCCAGAATGGTTCACTATTAAAATAT
Organism: Ladona fulva; assembly: GCA_000376725.2. Lineage (NCBI taxonomy): Eukaryota > Metazoa > Arthropoda > Insecta > Odonata > Libellulidae > Ladona > Ladona fulva. The sequence goes on from KZ308795.1 coordinate 186,493, forward strand.
CCGAAGTAACATCTGATTTTAAGAAATTACTCATGTCACCATATTATATGTAACATATTACACTGCATTAAATAATGAATAATGGTTTAACAGCAATTCATTTAATTTTAAATTGACACAGATATATACATGTATATCAAATATATACATGTATATAAATTATATGAAATCATAACTTACTCATTGTGACCTGATGCTGATTCTGGATTACTGGCTCAACATGGACTTTGTAAACTGAAAGAATAATGACATTATTAGCCAATATTACACAGTAAAAACAAAAGATCTTACACATTGAATGAATTAACACTTGAAATATAATATAAATATCATTATTACTTTATCAAAAATTTCTTGATATTAAATAACACTTTATTTTTATCCATATTACATTATGAGATTTTACTAATTATTTCTAAATTATTCTGGAACAAAATTAATGGCTCAGAATTCAATATTTTATAATATGATTGCCATTTAACAACAAAGTCACAGTAATAAATGTTATTATTGGTTGTAGTTTTGATTGATATGATGGTGTACACACAAAATCAAGGTCACTGAGAACAAGAATGACTCTTGTTAATCTCACCTCTAATGAGGATAAGCAGAATCTAGAAAACAGGAAATATCTCACAGTAATTTTACGTCTCTATACAAGGACCAAAGAAGTGAAAATTTTAAGACTTCATTGGAAAATAGAAAACCTAGAAACTTATAAGTTGCATAATCTTTATTGCTTGAGTATATTTTTGCAATTTAACAACATTCTTACTAGTTGATTATTTTAAAGAGAAGATCCCAGTTAAAAAATGCCTGAGTAAATGATTACAAACTGTACTTTGGCAGGATAGATAAAAGTAATGATGATGAAAATTAATAATATACTAATAAATAACATAATTTGCTCAATAAATTACCATTATATCAAGTAAAGATACAATTTTTGATTGCATTAACTCAAAAAGAATTTAGTCTTACCATAAAGTGAGACCAGAACAATAACAACTGTTGATATCACAAGAATTACTGAATTGTGATAACTATAAACAAAATCCAATAGGGAATATCCGACTGCATTCACATGTGACACAACACATGGCGCAGGAGGAAGACCATCCACACCCTCTACTCCTGAAAGTCGCACTTTTACAGGAACCTGCAGAGAGAAAGAGATTCTGAATCAATTGGATAAAAATAGAACTTTTTTTGCTATTATTTGAAAAATTATGATAAAAACATCAAAGTAAATCAAGGAGGTTAAAATTAAAAGATATATCAATACATTAATTCTAAAGATGTGTGAATATTATCCGCAAATACTTGAATACCTTGAATCCTAGAAAGTATTCGACATTCAAGATCTTGAATAATAATGCTGAAAGCACAATTTCGAATACCTTGAATATTACACCATGCATCATTGGGCATTGCCATTGGGTGCCAATATGTGCAGAAATTGCTATGCTTGGCATGCTTACTAAGTTTACATACTATATCTCATATGCGCAGTGAGGAAACATCTTATTATTTGTTGAATACCAGTATTTAATTGTTTTGAGGTTGTTCATGCATGAATCATTGCTTAATTCTATGATACCACTATCACAAAACAAACATCACTGGGATAAATTGGTCCAGACTGCAATTGTCGTAACGTGAAGTTGAAGAAAGTTTGTTCAGATGTAAATTTTCATGTTGTTGATGCCCTAAATTTTGTACCATGATGGGTTTTGCTGTTTTATTTATGGTGACATGAGAAAGCAGTTTAAATGAATTCCGTTGAAAATGTATCATTTCACCAAAAATATGGCGGCAAAACACGTCATGATGCAAAAATTAATGAAAGTTTGTCGATGGTTGGTGCTACCAGCTCGTTAAGAATATAAGCTTATGATCTGATATATATTTTGATAATTTCTTTATATTTATCTATTTATAAGAGACACAACACATTTTATCTGGACTGCCTATGCAATTAGCTAATGAATTTTACATAAGAGATTCTGAGAACTCATGCCGGTAGATCTATGCTGCTACCCTATTATGAGTTACATCCTTACTGAACTGAGCATCTACCATGCCATGAATGTTTATACTTGTCATAGTAATACCATACTTCATTCTGTCGAGTTTGAGTTTTAGCCAAAAATTATAGACCTAGTTTTGAAAATTTTCATACCTCAATCTTTTGCTGTGTGGATTCAGATAAGACAGTGACAAACAAAGGACGACTCAACTCATCAGATGACCAAAATTCTTTCTTTAGGTGAATAGTGAAAGTATATGTTGGAACAGCATTTGCAGCAACAGATGTTTGAGTGACAAAAGTTGGTGCTTGGACCCACAGGGCTGAGTCATCACACACTTGAACCTGAAATTGTTAAAAAAACAATTGTATGCATAATTTAATAAATATTTAAACATACAGTCAATAAAATCAAAAACCTTTTAATGCTTGACAATACTTTTTCTATTCTGTCATAAAAAAATTAATTCACAGTTAGCAACTGCAGATCCAAAAGAATATTTAATATATATTGGAAAATTACATAATTGTTTCACTGTAACGGGTTGAATACTTTATACATTCAATGTGGATTATTCATGAAATTGAGGTTCAACAATTCAGGAAAGCATTGCACTTGCAGGAAATAAGTCTGGATTGGAGAGTATATATACTCAATATGAGGATTCAATTCATCAAGGAACATTAAATTAATTATAATTTCTTAGATTAAATCTAAGTATCTAATTCAAAGTCAAGAAAAGTCATTGGAAAACACTATAAGATTTGGTGGTGTTTGAAGTTTGATTAATTTGAGATTTTCATATGTAAATGTATCTTTTGATAAGTTAATGAAATCCCCAATTTTAATGCCCTTTCTTTCATTTGTTTGATAACTTATTCTATATATTCTCTTTATATTATCTAAAATATTTTGCCTTTATTTTCCCCTAATTTTATCTTTGATTACCTTTTTCAGCTTATGCTAATCATGGATTTATACTCATGGAATACCACTTTCTCATCAGCAAACCTACAGATATTACATTAGATTCAAGATCTTATTAAAATGCCAACAGGAAATAGTTCCACATGCAAATCCCCCTAATGAAATGTTTCCCATTTCTGGATACAATAAGTCTATTATATAATGTTAACCATTTGCCTCCAAACCAAATAAAAAGAAAATGTCATTGGTTCTTTGAGTTTTTCAGTAATCAGATTTTAAGTAACAAAAAAGGATGATTCTTACCTCCACATTTGATAAGACATGGGAAGAGCCTGTGATTGATAGAGCAGCAGAGGGCTTTCTGTAACTCAACTGGATGCTTTGTGGATGAACAACAATAGCAGGATAAAAGGGCAACACCAGAGGTTGTGAAGATGGCAGAGATGGATGAGACAAGAGTGAACTTCCCCCACCAGAACCTAGGTCAGCCTGTATTAAGGCACCAGGTGCCTGGTAAAGAGATGTTGCTACAGCCAGCAGGACAAACTCAACGTGCAGCATTGAAATCTCAACAGTTGACGCTGCTCCAGGCACAGGAGTGATCTCACAGACATAAACACCTGGAAGAAGAAAAATATCTCACCATGAATGGATAGAAATATGTCTTACTTATCTGCCATGGGAAACAAAAATTGATACCATTATGGAGTGTGATGTTTGCCTAGAGAGAAATTGGGATCTGATTGGTCTATGTAACAGGGTGGACACGCAATCTCTCACATCTTCTGATAAAACATTATCTCTGAATTTATAGAGCGAGTTTTAACTAAAACTGTATCTACTATGTTCTAACAACTTTCATTCTATGTCAAGGCAGAAACTTGGTGATGCTTAGCAACTACATTAATATTACAGTAATTCTTAAAAAAATGTAATCATTTACGCTGGACCTTTTGTAATGCACCAATACAATGATTGTCTGCAGGGTACTATCTACTGTACTCTTATTCTATGTGGAGTCTAACCTCTGTTAAGTAATAATACTGATAAACTGGTATGCTTACAACTACTCCTCTACACTAGTCTCTCCATGAATCCATGTCCATCCACATATATTAAAGATTTCAGCACCCCATTAAATTAGTAATAAATATAATAAGTAAATAAATTATTTGTGAGGGTACACAAAGATATATCACAAAGTCCACCATTATTAAGTTTCTCCCTCAAAGGCTATGCAGTTTCAACTGGAATTTCCTTAAAGTCAATTCTGAAAATTTGTTTACATTATGCTCAAAAACCCAATTATTATTGTTATAATTATTAAATCCCCAATAATAACAGCATTTCATAAATCTATAAAAATACTTGACCAACATTACTCTAGCCTCTCTGATTTCTGTTTAGCTGTAAGTTAATGGGTGGTCTGCAAAATCCTCACTTTACCGCAAATCTCATAGTTAAGGTTGTTAATGTATACTAAGAATAGCAAATGTCTGATTATGCTACCCTGTGGAACACACAAAGTGACTTCAACAATGTCGTAACTAATATAACCCAGAACAACCTGCAACTGCCTACCTATGAGAAAGTCTTTTATAAGTTTCTTAAACACTGATACCTGCTAATGCTGATTAGTTCATGATGAGGAACCTTATCAAATGTTTCCCAAAAATCTAAAATTACAGAACCATTTGCACTTTACTTTTGATGGAGTTCCAAACATTGTGAACAAATAACATCCACTGAGACTTACATGATCATATCTTACTAAGATTGTGAATTAACTTCAATGATCAATTTAATTATGCTGTACATATAATCAATTGTTGAAGGCTTTACTATGTGGAAATCCATAACAGGAAATCAAAGAAATAAGAAAGTATTTGTCAATCTTATTTCTTTGATTTCCTATGCTGTACATGTTAGGTATTAATCAAGTTGATTTGTTAATATACATTTTTCCAAAACATATTTCCAACAACAAAATTATGTTAGATTCCCAAGTATGCTTACCTTTTTTAGGATCAAATCCTGGACGTACTGTAAAAATATTCTCAACATGAAGACCAATGGGAACATGGGATGATTCAGAGAACTGCAGAATGCATCGGAATGGATAATTCTGGAGAGTCCCATCATGTATCAAACAACTGTTATCACCACTCACTGTTTTATCCCATACTTCCATTGGAGGTGGGATAACATTCGATCTCTTGGCTAGGGCAGAATCTTCTGGTCCAAGGATAACTAATGGTGCACGATAAGGATGCTCAGGTTTTGAGTTGGTAAGGTTGCCTGGTCCACCAGATGAAAGGAATACAATCTAGGGGGGAAGCAATATAAAAAGAAATTAATTCAAAAATACTTAATTTAACAAATCTATTGACTCAGTAGCATGAATTAAGCATTTGATAATTAGAATTACCTTACAGTATCTAACAAGAAATTATTAAATCTACACCATTTTTACAGAAAAATGCAGGAACTTTAGTAAAAATTACAAAGACAGTAAAGATTACATACAATATTAAATACACCTTGCAAATTGACTACTCAAATAGCACACATTTTTTCTTGATTTCTTCACTCAACTGGCGCCAAATGACAAATAATACTCTCCAGTTATCGATTGACCTTTTTCCAAGTAATCGGTGTAGATGATTTTTGTGTGATGGTGATGGCCACGGTTTTTTGGGAGGCGTAAATTAATGAAAGTTTGTCGATGGTTGGTGCTACCAGCTCGTTAAGAATATAAGCTTATGATCTGATATATATTTTGATAATTTCTTTATATTTATCTATTTATAAGAGACACAACACATTTTATCTGGACTGCCTATGCAATTAGCTAATGAATTTTACATAAGAGATTCTGAGAACTCATGCCGGTAGATCTATGCTGCTACCCTATTATGAGTTACATCCTTACTGAACTGAGCATCTACCATGCCATGAATGTTTATACTTGTCATAGTAATACCATACTTCATTCTGTCGAGTTTGAGTTTTAGCCAAAAATTATAGACCTAGTTTTGAAAATTTTCATACCTCAATCTTTTGCTGTGTGGATTCAGATAAGACAGTGACAAACAAAGGACGACTCAACTCATCAGATGACCAAAATTCTTTCTTTAGGTGAATAGTGAAAGTATATGTTGGAACAGCATTTGCAGCAACAGATGTTTGAGTGACAAAAGTTGGTGCTTGGACCCACAGGGCTGAGTCATCACACACTTGAACCTGAAATTGTTAAAAAAACAATTGTATGCATAATTTAATAAATATTTAAACATACAGTCAATAAAATCAAAAACCTTTTAATGCTTGACAATACTTTTTCTATTCTGTCATAAAAAAATTAATTCACAGTTAGCAACTGCAGATCCAAAAGAATATTTAATATATATTGGAAAATTACATAATTGTTTCACTGTAACGGGTTGAATACTTTATACATTCAATGTGGATTATTCATGAAATTGAGGTTCAACAATTCAGGAAAGCATTGCACTTGCAGGAAATAAGTCTGGATTGGAGAGTATATATACTCAATATGAGGATTCAATTCATCAAGGAACATTAAATTAATTATAATTTCTTAGATTAAATCTAAGTATCTAATTCAAAGTCAAGAAAAGTCATTGGAAAACACTATAAGATTTGGTGGTGTTTGAAGTTTGATTAATTTGAGATTTTCATATGTAAATGTATCTTTTGATAAGTTAATGAAATCCCCAATTTTAATGCCCTTTCTTTCATTTGTTTGATAACTTATTCTATATATTCTCTTTATATTATCTAAAATATTTTGCCTTTATTTTCCCCTAATTTTATCTTTGATTACCTTTTTCAGCTTATGCTAATCATGGATTTATACTCATGGAATACCACTTTCTCATCAGCAAACCTACAGATATTACATTAGATTCAAGATCTTATTAAAATGCCAACAGGAAATAGTTCCACATGCAAATCCCCCTAATGAAATGTTTCCCATTTCTGGATACAATAAGTCTATTATATAATGTTAACCATTTGCCTCCAAACCAAATAAAAAGAAAATGTCATTGGTTCTTTGAGTTTTTCAGTAATCAGATTTTAAGTAACAAAAAAGGATGATTCTTACCTCCACATTTGATAAGACATGGGAAGAGCCTGTGATTGATAGAGCAGCAGAGGGCTTTCTGTAACTCAACTGGATGCTTTGTGGATGAACAACAATAGCAGGATAAAAGGGCAACACCAGAGGTTGTGAAGATGGCAGAGATGGATGAGACAAGAGTGAACTTCCCCCACCAGAACCTAGGTCAGCCTGTATTAAGGCACCAGGTGCCTGGTAAAGAGATGTTGCTACAGCCAGCAGGACAAACTCAACGTGCAGCATTGAAATCTCAACAGTTGACGCTGCTCCAGGCACAGGAGTGATCTCACAGACATAAACACCTGGAAGAAGAAAAATATCTCACCATGAATGGATAGAAATATGTCTTACTTATCTGCCATGGGAAACAAAAATTGATACCATTATGGAGTGTGATGTTTGCCTAGAGAGAAATTGGGATCTGATTGGTCTATGTAACAGGGTGGACACGCAATCTCTCACATCTTCTGATAAAACATTATCTCTGAATTTATAGAGCGAGTTTTAACTAAAACTGTATCTACTATGTTCTAACAACTTTCATTCTATGTCAAGGCAGAAACTTGGTGATGCTTAGCAACTACATTAATATTACAGTAATTCTTAAAAAAATGTAATCATTTACGCTGGACCTTTTGTAATGCACCAATACAATGATTGTCTGCAGGGTACTATCTACTGTACTCTTATTCTATGTGGAGTCTAACCTCTGTTAAGTAATAATACTGATAAACTGGTATGCTTACAACTACTCCTCTACACTAGTCTCTCCATGAATCCATGTCCATCCACATATATTAAAGATTTCAGCACCCCATTAAATTAGTAATAAATATAATAAGTAAATAAATTATTTGTGAGGGTACACAAAGATATATCACAAAGTCCACCATTATTAAGTTTCTCC
>KZ308795.1:195348-210127 GCA_000376725.2 Ladona fulva
AGATATGACAGTAAATGACATGAAAAGAAACATTTTCTCACCTCCACATTGATGCCGATGAACTGCTGAGTTCCTGATTCATCCATAGCAGTTGCAAGGATGACAGCCTTTCCTACTTTATCAGTGGCAGATACAAATCCACCAGGGCCAAGTTTTAATATAGCTGCATCCTTAGCTGGATTGGCTAGTTTGTATAAAACATTATTATTGTCATTTGAATCCCTATTTGTTCGAAGGCGAAGGCTAGAACCTGGAGCCATGAGAATTGGCTTTCCAAAGCGACGGTCAGCTCCTATTGGAGGAGGTGGTGGCAAGGTTAGAGACAAATCCTCAAAAACTTCCACTTCAAAAGAGTCTTCCAGGATTCCTCCAGCAAGCCAAAGACTAGGCAAGGATGGCAAATTAACCCTCAGGTGAATAATGGCCCTGCAAAAATTAGACTTATTTTAATAATTAAAATATAAAATAATTTATCATGGCTAAAGCAAGAGAAGAAAGCAAATCAAAGGAGTTTAAAAGGAAAGATGAGCTTAAAAAGATTTTACCCAAGTTATTGTAAAACACTCAACTCTAATTATATTGTTAACTTAAGACTGCAATGATCCTTTCCTACAATGAGTTTTCTCTTAAATAAAGGTTTCACACTTCTTAGTACATTAAATTTGAGTCTATTACTCCAAATTTATGAAGGTAATGTAAATGAGAGTTCAAGTGTCCACTATCACAATATCCAGGGGCCACACTATAATGAATATGGTCCATCAATAATTTGTAATAAGTTTTTAAATGTGTTGTGCAGAAATACGGCAACATATTGATAAATATATTATTATAACTTTAGCTACATTTCAAAAGAAACAAAGCTATTCCATTTTTAAGAACGACCAAAATTATGGTGGATTAATAATACATAAAATATAAACCTTGCTTTCTTACCTTCCAGGATTGAGTCCTTCTAATCGAACAGACACTCTGTCTGAATCTCTGCCTTCAATGCCCATGCCTGAAAACACACCATGAATGGCTATAATGTCCCGTGGAATCACACTCCAGGAGAACTCAGGAGCAGGTTGAACAGACCCAAGAATGAGGGGAGAAATCTGAATTGGCCGTCCACCTACCTGTGCCCCTTGACCAACTCCCTCAACCCAAGCTGGCATGGCACAATTGCCACATATCTTTGATAAAGGAGCCTTTATTCGTACACCAACCAATGATAAAACACGTATTTCAACAGAATCTTGTGATGCTGACTGTGGTGCAAATATTGCTTTCCCCCATACTGATGCAGATCCTACTGTCAAACCTTCCACTATACCAGAGGACCCAACTGCAGCAACTGAAGAACTCCCAAAGTCTCCTCCCATGTAAAATTCTACACCAGGGTCTGGGCGAGGTCCTCCTGAATGAGTTATCTGGAAAACTGCACCTGGAACTAGGATCAGGGAGCGTGGATGGAGACGCAGGGGAGGAAAAACTTGGATTGGCAAAGGAGCACTGACGACAGGACTAGATTTCACTCCAGGATTAGTAATGGAGAATCTCAGAGTTGTGTCCCCTAAAGCCAATCCAGAAATCAAATACGAGTAGTGGCCATCAGCTGTCTTTTCTACTCTTTGAGATGCTGATGGTGCCACACTAATAATGTCAGATCCTGGAAGAGCCTTGAATCCAAGAATGACTTGAGGATCAGGCAGTGGGTCCGGAACAATCCTACCAAATGTATCTATCAGGTGAATTGTAGCATTGATTGATTTTGATAACTCCACTTTATCTGGCATTTCTGCTTCAATCGCAGCAATCCCATACACTTCTATCTCTGCATTTGCAGGAGCCATTCCAGGAAGACAGAGATCAACAATATCCAAACTTAAAGTTCCAGGTGATTTAGGAGAAACTCTGATCAAACTACCCGCTTTAGATGATTCTGATACTAGAGTTGCATCAACAAACTCCCACGTGCTTTTGAGTAATTCAAAATGACCTGAACCATCAGATATCTTCAGAGTTGTCACGATGCTAGGATGGTTGAAAATGACTGAGTGGTTTGGTGATACTTTTGCTTCTGAAACTAGGACAACTGAAATACTTGCATCAGCCTTCAGATCTGAATTGGTTTGAGTCAACCACATACCCACAGCTCGAAGATAACTTCTTCTGTAGTCAGTAATTTTGCAAGAAATCTCCACTGTGCCAGTTTTTCCATTTGGATGTAAAGTTCTCAAGGTATCATGGCCAGGCTTGGTTTCTCTCAGCTGCCCAAGAGCTTGGGATGACACATGCCAGTCAAGGATTAAGCTGGATACATTATCAAACCTCCTTCCTTTAGGATCCAAAATCAAAGCCTCCAGGTCAGTATCTTGCAGTTTGTGAGATACTGCACGTCCAGCAGTAACATCTAAGGGACAAGGGCGTGCTAGAGAGGAAGCAGAGGATTCTTTTGAGTGCACTATCTTCAATGATATGGCACTTGGAGGAGAACAGATCACATCAACAGATGCAGATGACTTTGAACCAGGAGAACCAGATGGAGAATTAAAAACTGTCAAATGCAACTTCCCTTCACCTAATTTTCGACAGAGAACATGATAAGTATAAAGTCCAGCTGCAAATTCACTCTCTTCCCCTAGTGCAGAAGCATCTACTAGGTAATCTTCCTCGCAATCCTCTACACAATTTTCTTCTGATGTTACTTCAAATTCTACCTCCCTGATATGCTCTGATATAGGACGCCCAGGAAGAGGTCTAGGGCCTCCCTCAAACTGAATGACAGCAGATGTGCCTACTGTCAAAACTACAAACCCTGATGCTGGCTGAACAACTTTGAGTGGTTCATACGCAACCATAATACAGGTGTCATCCATTTTACCACTTGTTACTGTGACCTTTGTTGTACCAGGCATCATGGCAGTCATTGAGATTGCTGTACAAGGGTTACCTGACTTATTTGAAATTTCGCCAATTATCTTGTTATCCAAAGATTGAACAAATTTTTCTTCATCCCATACACGAACAGCAAAAGTGAGAGATTTGCAATCTGAAAATGGTACTGCTTCTTTGATCGTTCCTTTAGATACAGCAACTGAGTAAATTGCCACTAACAGTGGCACTGTGGTCCCAATCTCTGCTTCAATTACTCTCTCTGTGATTTCTAATCTTTCCATGGGAAGAATCCATACCTTTGCTGCATCTCTATTGTGGCCATTACGAGCCATCGATACACTTACTTCTGAAGAAAAAGATGGTCCACATTCCCCAGGTGAAATGCTTAGAAGTCCAGATTGAGCAATGGAGAGTACTCCACCATCTCCAGAAACAGTCCAAATATAATTCCCATCTCCACCCCTGGCTTTCATTCGAATCTCCACCACACTATCACTACAAGGCAACACCACCTCAGGAGGACTAATTTTGACTGGAGCAAAAACTCTCATTTCAGCTCTAGCCACTGTTACTGTTGATGCATACTCCTTTGGCAGATCTATATTTGCAAGAACTGGAGCCACTCCCAATGCTGATGCCTTACCCCAATGCCAAGTGCCATTTTCTGTAGAACCATAGAGCTCAAAGATGCTAGAAGGTACCTTAGTTGCAACATGAAAAGGTCCATCTCTTGGTACCATAAGGCGACGCCCTCCCACATCAGAAAGTTCAACTGAAATTTCATACTCGTTGCCCAATGTGAGGACCCAATTTCGGTGAGGAAGGACTGAGAGGGAGAGTGAAGCTGGGAGACCAACTTTCAGATGAGCTACAGGAATTCCCCTAGTTGAACCACCCTCCTGCACACTGGAGTCTACGTAGCGATCCTTAAGCGTAACTTTTGTGCGACCAACTTTCTTGGCAGTGACAACGTTGGTTTTGGAGTCAATCACTGCAATTTCACTACCATCTTTGTCCATCTCAAGCTCATACTGCTCAGAGGGCATGGGTATCTCCTCCAGTCGACCTTGCTTCATCTGGAATTGAGAAGAAACTTCAGTAATTTTTCAAGTTTATTCAACAATGACAATTTAGCAGAAAAATTTGATCATGGATTACTCATATTTTTGAGCTAAGAGAAAATTATGACGGGTGCTAAAATATGCATTAATAATAATAATAACAAAGAAACAAAAAGAACCAATACAAGAGTTCTTACTCTAAGATCACGAGAATAATCAAAAGGATCCCTTGAAAATTGTACATTATGCATAATTATGATTATAAAAAAATACCTCAACAAAAATATCTCAAAAATAAACATCAGTAGGACATAACACAAAATATTACTGAGAGCTTACATTAATCCAGAATAACCTGTAACAACAAAACAAAATGATGATGGGACTACTGAGATGAAATGATGAAACTGATCAGAAAGAACTATAAATAATGGAAGTAGAAAATCTGGCTAACATTTATAAGACCCGGTGAAAACTATTTCCTCAATATAAGAGAGGTACAGTCTCCTGGATAGCCAAGTGGACTGTGGCTTTGGTGGAAGTGGTCCTAGGTCTGATTTACTGTGAGGGGGCCATACGTGCAACATGACCAGTTAAAGCACTTCTAGCAATAATACTCATAATAAGAGAGGTACAAACTCCTTTCTTGGCTCTTAAGAAATGAGCAAAAATATCACTTAATCACAATAAATTTCATATTTCTCACACAATACAATTTACTTTGCAACTCCATTTTTAGAGAAGGATAATAATTTAATTATAAGAAATGAAGAAATGCTTAACTTCTCAGAAGAATATTTACAGAGAGAATAACCATAACTAGGCATAAGGATAATTCTAGGATTTACAGGAAAGGAGATCAAAATGAAGGATACCCCAATTGCTGGAATACATAGGAGTTTTTAAGCCTTTTTGGCAATTTAATATTCCATTTAATATTATTATGGCACTAAAGACATCTATTTATGATAAAATTACCTGCAAAACTCTGTACTGAATGGTACATCCAGGAATTACATAGATGTCTGGTGGATCAATCATAAGGTTGGCAACAACCACCAATGTTACTTCTACTGGAGGAACTGAGGGTGCAGAAGTCACTGCTGTTGGCAAGCCCCCAACAACTGCTGACCCCTGCTGCCTAGGCAGGCGTACAGACACCTGAAAAGGCAGTTAGAGAAAAATTTCAACTAACTTCTTTGAAATAAACTAAAGATTAAACTGAGGAAGTTACAACAAAATAGCATCAAGTAACAAATCCAGCACTTCACAGGCCTTAGGCAATCTTCTATAAAGGTAAACATAAAGGTAACAGTACAGTAAAGTAATAAATGATTGATCTTAGATTTATGTGAGTCTGCATAATTATCTAGAAGGCCATGAATGAATAACAGTAAAATTTGTATGGTAAACGACAATTTTTGTAAGTTATTTTTATGAAATAGAAAGTAATTCAAATAATAACAATTAAACTGAAAAACAAGCACAAATTATAACATTGTTACACAAAGGAAAACGGGTAAGGGTGACTTTGCGCAAGATGGTGCGCACCCAGGAAAAATCCCAAGGAAGAATGGACTTGAAAAAAGTCTGACGGGACCGGGAATCGAACCCGGGTCTCCCAATTGCCGGTCGGGTGCTCTGTCCNTTGGGAGGCGTGCCTCCCAAAAAACCGTGGCCATCACCTTGCTGGCTGATTTCACTGTCTTTGCCTTCTTTGGAGCCCCTTGGCTATCAAATACCTGCTGTTTTGACTGTTTTTTTGTCTCTGGGAGGGTAGTAGTGTACGTTTCATTCACAGTTATGTATCAATGCAGAAACTCGTCAGGATTGTGATGGAAAAGTGCCAAAGTAGCCTCAGAGTCAACGATCATGCGTTTATTCTCCTTTCAGAGGAAACGCTGCACCCATCTTACTGAGATTTTTTTCGCTCAATTTTTCATGCAAAATTGAAAACATTGTACTTCGCAATATGTCAGTGGCCTCAACCATTTCACAAACTTTGATTCGTCGATCACTCAAAACCATATTGTGGATTTTGTCAATCATTTCTAGGGTAGTCACTTCCACTGGACATCCTGAATGATGTTCATAATTTGTGGATGTACAGGCACATTTAAACTCATTTACCTAATTGTAAACACTTGCAAACACAGGAGCAGATGTGCCATGGACTTCATCCAACTCAGCTTTGATCTCTTTCAGTGTTAGGCCTTTTAAATATAAGTGTTTAAGCACCACTCGAAACTCACTTTTTTCAATTTTTCTCACTTTTCTCAACTTTCCCTTAAAATTAAGGTATACCTTAGCTGTTAACCATTGACTCCAAACATAATCCTCAGGAATACAGAAGCTATAAATTTTGCAAATAAATTCTTACAGATTTCTTCTAGGAATTTTATGTCTTACATTTCTGGTGACCCGATCCATATAAGTTTTAGCTTGCGAATGGAAGTCGATACAAAAATGCATATTATGTTCCAAACCATAATCCCAAGTCATAGGAGAAACACACAATTTGCTTTTGAGATGTTTTCAAAGGTCATTCTTCAAATCTTACCGATTCAATTGGTCTGACATCAACTTCTGTGCTGGTGGTGCCCCCAGAGGAAGCAAGCTGAAGCTTTACTAGTGCCTGACCAGGGCTGACAGCCCTTCCAACACCAGTCTGCTCGTCTAAACGCAGTATATCCCCTTCCATTACACTTCTTCCTGCACCTCCACTCAAGGGTAGAACCTTCCAAGGAGCGGATCCACCACTACGACGGCTTGTTGAAGATGGTTGAAGTGATGTTGCAGCTTGGAAACAAATTATATCACCAACTGTCAAAACTGGCTGTAAAAAATAAGAGTTTTGAGGAACTGTTAGATTTTGTGATATGTATTGCATAGACCAGCATAATTATAAAGACAAGACTGTGATGCATATAAAGCAGCATATTACAGACACAAAAGATGAAAATGAAATAAAAATAAATAAGGCAAAATAAGATAAAATGGTCCAAAAAGAGGCAATGAGAGGCTGGAGAGTGATTATTTAGACAAATTGAAAGATGGAAAAAGTGAAGACCCATTACCTTGGCAGGAATGATAACTTCTCCGACATGAAGCTTGATGTAATCAACTACAGGTGGCAGAACCACAACTTGGTTTTCACCTCCTTTCTCCATTGTACTTTCTCCTTCACCCACCACTTTAAGCATAGTTTCCCCTGACTGAACAAGGTCCACCAATAATGTGTCATTGGCTTCAACATCACCATGAGTTATTCTTGTTAGATCTAATCTATAAATAAAAATATACAAAAAAATAAAAAACAGACAGCAACAAACAGGTTGATGACAAAATACCAGTCCAATTACATTGTGATTAAAATGTTAGTGATGCAGTGAATATGCATTTTGGCTGAATGCCGAATTTAAAAATCTGCACTTATTCAAAGCCAAATAATACCCCATTAAAATAACGTTTAATATAAAAAGATATTTAATAAATACTGGGATTTATACTTTCTAAAAATATTAATAACTAATCTTTAAAAATTTAGACTAAAGTGAAAGAATAATAATTTCTCTTCTGCCAGGTTACTCCTGGAGTCACTAAACTGCAGATTTGCAATCACTCAAGGCCACATGACATTAAATATACTACTTATTTGACAAGATTCCAACTAAATTTTAAATAAAAATAAAGATTATTTCTTGTTTAGTGCATCTTATTATAAAAATTTCAAAAGAATACTACTCAGCATTCATTTATCTACCTTCAACCACTCTATTTTGTCTTTGATGCCTTTTTTAATAACTTGACCAGTTATGATGGCTGTAACCATTTGTCAATTCACATTAACTAATTTTCTCAAACAAAAAGGCAATTATTGTAATCTAAAATCTGGCTGTCTGAACAGATGTAACAGTTCATGCCCGAGCTAATGATGAAGATAATTCTATACCACAAATTTCATTAATACATTAGATAACTGTGCATTAAAGATGTGTTGTTATTTGGCTTCTCAAAAGTAGAGTCTGAGGTCAAAGCTGAACACCAAGATCTAAGCCAAACTTAAGTGGATCACAATTTTTTAAGATCTAGAAGATAAGTTTGTTACCAGAGTTTACACACTGAATATCAGATTAGTTTGCCTGGTAAAATTCAATTGAAACTTTGAAAGCTACTATAAAAAGAAATAATTTGCCTCTAATAATTAATGATGTATCAGATACATATAATCTAGAGTTTAATTAAATCACAAATGAGAGTTTTACGAAGAAAATGTTCAATTATTCACCTATTAGCTCGAAAATGTATGTTTCGCTTTGCTGCAGAAAATATGGCTCCAACATCATCGTGATACGATATCCTGAGACCAAGAGGAAGACCTTGAGGCAGTAAACCTTCTTCAGCACCAACTTCCTCATCAGATTGTCTTCCACTCAAACCACTTCCTTTCAATGTCAACATCATGTAGTGAATTGGCTTCACCTAAATAAATTCAAGAGGAAAAAATGTGTTTTAGAGCACTACCAAAGCATAAAATCATACATTACTAAGGCTGATTTAATATAGAATTAAATTATTAACCAGAAGGAACCATTTTAAAAGGAAAAAGTAAATGTATGTGTATTATATTTTTAATAATAATTGTGGTATTAATAATTTTAATTGCAATATGTATCACAAAACATTATAAAAATTTCATTATTTTGAAAATATAAGTAACAGATTTATAAATTTAACATTTAAGCCATAATTGAACTCACAGGCAAATATTTATATAAAATCATAATATTAATAAGTAATACAAAACCAAAACACTATGTTGACAATCAAAGAAATAGAAAGAAAGAGATTACTATCATTACTATTGCAAAATATAAAAGGTCATATGAATAATCCCTAATGGCTAAATCAGTTTTTCAGCATGCATTCGATCACAATAAACATAAACACATAACATCACAAGAAACAATTAGAAATCATACTCAATGAATCTTGGAGCTGCCTCATATCATCTTACAGCAATCGGGTTTTAATTTTTAGAGCAAATGTTATTAAGTTGCAGCAGATCAAATAGTATCTCATGAAACAATTCTGGTATGATTAGTTGAAGGTTACATCTGCCAATATGATTACAGAGCTTAGGGGTCTAATATCCTATTCTAGATATTCTCTAATAATAATCATAATACTGTAAAGAATGAGACTAAAAGTCACCTCTTCCATCTGACCCAAGTACAGATATGACAGTAAATGACATGAAAAGAAACATTTTCTCACCTCCACATTGATGCCGATGAACTGCTGAGTTCCTGATTCATCCATAGCAGTTGCAAGGATGACAGCCTTTCCTACTTTATCAGTGGCAGATACAAATCCACCAGGGCCAAGTTTTAATATAGCTGCATCCTTAGCTGGATTGGCTAGTTTGTATAAAACATTATTATTGTCATTTGAATCCCTATTTGTTCGAAGGCGAAGGCTAGAACCTGGAGCCATGAGAATTGGCTTTCCAAAGCGACGGTCAGCTCCTATTGGAGGAGGTGGTGGCAAGGTTAGAGACAAATCCTCAAAAACTTCCACTTCAAAAGAGTCTTCCAGGATTCCTCCAGCAAGCCAAAGACTAGGCAAGGATGGCAAATTAACCCTCAGGTGAATAATGGCCCTGCAAAAATTAGACTTATTTTAATAATTAAAATATAAAATAATTTATCATGGCTAAAGCAAGAGAAGAAAGCAAATCAAAGGAGTTTAAAAGGAAAGATGAGCTTAAAAAGATTTTACCCAAGTTATTGTAAAACACTCAACTCTAATTATATTGTTAACTTAAGACTGCAATGATCCTTTCCTACAATGAGTTTTCTCTTAAATAAAGGTTTCACACTTCTTAGTACATTAAATTTGAGTCTATTACTCCAAATTTATGAAGGTAATGTAAATGAGAGTTCAAGTGTCCACTATCACAATATCCAGGGGCCACACTATAATGAATATGGTCCATCAATAATTTGTAATAAGTTTTTAAATGTGTTGTGCAGAAATACGGCAACATATTGATAAATATATTATTATAACTTTAGCTACATTTCAAAAGAAACAAAGCTATTCCATTTTTAAGAACGACCAAAATTATGGTGGATTAATAATACATAAAATATAAACCTTGCTTTCTTACCTTCCAGGATTGAGTCCTTCTAATCGAACAGACACTCTGTCTGAATCTCTGCCTTCAATGCCCATGCCTGAAAACACACCATGAATGGCTATAATGTCCCGTGGAATCACACTCCAGGAGAACTCAGGAGCAGGTTGAACAGACCCAAGAATGAGGGGAGAAATCTGAATTGGCCGTCCACCTACCTGTGCCCCTTGACCAACTCCCTCAACCCAAGCTGGCATGGCACAATTGCCACATATCTTTGATAAAGGAGCCTTTATTCGTACACCAACCAATGATAAAACACGTATTTCAACAGAATCTTGTGATGCTGACTGTGGTGCAAATATTGCTTTCCCCCATACTGATGCAGATCCTACTGTCAAACCTTCCACTATACCAGAGGACCCAACTGCAGCAACTGAAGAACTCCCAAAGTCTCCTCCCATGTAAAATTCTACACCAGGGTCTGGGCGAGGTCCTCCTGAATGAGTTATCTGGAAAACTGCACCTGGAACTAGGATCAGGGAGCGTGGATGGAGACGCAGGGGAGGAAAAACTTGGATTGGCAAAGGAGCACTGACGACAGGACTAGATTTCACTCCAGGATTAGTAATGGAGAATCTCAGAGTTGTGTCCCCTAAAGCCAATCCAGAAATCAAATACGAGTAGTGGCCATCAGCTGTCTTTTCTACTCTTTGAGATGCTGATGGTGCCACACTAATAATGTCAGATCCTGGAAGAGCCTTGAATCCAAGAATGACTTGAGGATCAGGCAGTGGGTCCGGAACAATCCTACCAAATGTATCTATCAGGTGAATTGTAGCATTGATTGATTTTGATAACTCCACTTTATCTGGCATTTCTGCTTCAATCGCAGCAATCCCATACACTTCTATCTCTGCATTTGCAGGAGCCATTCCAGGAAGACAGAGATCAACAATATCCAAACTTAAAGTTCCAGGTGATTTAGGAGAAACTCTGATCAAACTACCCGCTTTAGATGATTCTGATACTAGAGTTGCATCAACAAACTCCCACGTGCTTTTGAGTAATTCAAAATGACCTGAACCATCAGATATCTTCAGAGTTGTCACGATGCTAGGATGGTTGAAAATGACTGAGTGGTTTGGTGATACTTTTGCTTCTGAAACTAGGACAACTGAAATACTTGCATCAGCCTTCAGATCTGAATTGGTTTGAGTCAACCACATACCCACAGCTCGAAGATAACTTCTTCTGTAGTCAGTAATTTTGCAAGAAATCTCCACTGTGCCAGTTTTTCCATTTGGATGTAAAGTTCTCAAGGTATCATGGCCAGGCTTGGTTTCTCTCAGCTGCCCAAGAGCTTGGGATGACACATGCCAGTCAAGGATTAAGCTGGATACATTATCAAACCTCCTTCCTTTAGGATCCAAAATCAAAGCCTCCAGGTCAGTATCTTGCAGTTTGTGAGATACTGCACGTCCAGCAGTAACATCTAAGGGACAAGGGCGTGCTAGAGAGGAAGCAGAGGATTCTTTTGAGTGCACTATCTTCAATGATATGGCACTTGGAGGAGAACAGATCACATCAACAGATGCAGATGACTTTGAACCAGGAGAACCAGATGGAGAATTAAAAACTGTCAAATGCAACTTCCCTTCACCTAATTTTCGACAGAGAACATGATAAGTATAAAGTCCAGCTGCAAATTCACTCTCTTCCCCTAGTGCAGAAGCATCTACTAGGTAATCTTCCTCGCAATCCTCTACACAATTTTCTTCTGATGTTACTTCAAATTCTACCTCCCTGATATGCTCTGATATAGGACGCCCAGGAAGAGGTCTAGGGCCTCCCTCAAACTGAATGACAGCAGATGTGCCTACTGTCAAAACTACAAACCCTGATGCTGGCTGAACAACTTTGAGTGGTTCATACGCAACCATAATACAGGTGTCATCCATTTTACCACTTGTTACTGTGACCTTTGTTGTACCAGGCATCATGGCAGTCATTGAGATTGCTGTACAAGGGTTACCTGACTTATTTGAAATTTCGCCAATTATCTTGTTATCCAAAGATTGAACAAATTTTTCTTCATCCCATACACGAACAGCAAAAGTGAGAGATTTGCAATCTGAAAATGGTACTGCTTCTTTGATCGTTCCTTTAGATACAGCAACTGAGTAAATTGCCACTAACAGTGGCACTGTGGTCCCAATCTCTGCTTCAATTACTCTCTCTGTGATTTCTAATCTTTCCATGGGAAGAATCCATACCTTTGCTGCATCTCTATTGTGGCCATTACGAGCCATCGATACACTTACTTCTGAAGAAAAAGATGGTCCACATTCCCCAGGTGAAATGCTTAGAAGTCCAGATTGAGCAATGGAGAGTACTCCACCATCTCCAGAAACAGTCCAAATATAATTCCCATCTCCACCCCTGGCTTTCATTCGAATCTCCACCACACTATCACTACAAGGCAACACCACCTCAGGAGGACTAATTTTGACTGGAGCAAAAACTCTCATTTCAGCTCTAGCCACTGTTACTGTTGATGCATACTCCTTTGGCAGATCTATATTTGCAAGAACTGGAGCCACTCCCAATGCTGATGCCTTACCCCAATGCCAAGTGCCATTTTCTGTAGAACCATAGAGCTCAAAGATGCTAGAAGGTACCTTAGTTGCAACATGAAAAGGTCCATCTCTTGGTACCATAAGGCGACGCCCTCCCACATCAGAAAGTTCAACTGAAATTTCATACTCGTTGCCCAATGTGAGGACCCAATTTCGGTGAGGAAGGACTGAGAGGGAGAGTGAAGCTGGGAGACCAACTTTCAGATGAGCTACAGGAATTCCCCTAGTTGAACCACCCTCCTGCACACTGGAGTCTACGTAGCGATCCTTAAGCGTAACTTTTGTGCGACCAACTTTCTTGGCAGTGACAACGTTGGTTTTGGAGTCAATCACTGCAATTTCACTACCATCTTTGTCCATCTCAAGCTCATACTGCTCAGAGGGCATGGGTATCTCCTCCAGTCGACCTTGCTTCATCTGGAATTGAGAAGAAACTTCAGTAATTTTTCAAGTTTATTCAACAATGACAATTTAGCAGAAAAATTTGATCATGGATTACTCATATTTTTGAGCTAAGAGAAAATTATGACGGGTGCTAAAATATGCATTAATAATAATAATAACAAAGAAACAAAAAGAACCAATACAAGAGTTCTTACTCTAAGATCACGAGAATAATCAAAAGGATCCCTTGAAAATTGTACATTATGCATAATTATGATTATAAAAAAATACCTCAACAAAAATATCTCAAAAATAAACATCAGTAGGACATAACACAAAATATTACTGAGAGCTTACATTAATCCAGAATAACCTGTAACAACAAAACAAAATGATGATGGGACTACTGAGATGAAATGATGAAACTGATCAGAAAGAACTATAAATAATGGAAGTAGAAAATCTGGCTAACATTTATAAGACCCGGTGAAAACTATTTCCTCAATATAAGAGAGGTACAGTCTCCTGGATAGCCAAGTGGACTGTGGCTTTGGTGGAAGTGGTCCTAGGTCTGATTTACTGTGAGGGGGCCATACGTGCAACATGACCAGTTAAAGCACTTCTAGCAATAATACTCATAATAAGAGAGGTACAAACTCCTTTCTTGGCTCTTAAGAAATGAGCAAAAATATCACTTAATCACAATAAATTTCATATTTCTCACACAATACAATTTACTTTGCAACTCCATTTTTAGAGAAGGATAATAATTTAATTATAAGAAATGAAGAAATGCTTAACTTCTCAGAAGAATATTTACAGAGAGAATAACCATAACTAGGCATAAGGATAATTCTAGGATTTACAGGAAAGGAGATCAAAATGAAGGATACCCCAATTGCTGGAATACATAGGAGTTTTTAAGCCTTTTTGGCAATTTAATATTCCATTTAATATTATTATGGCACTAAAGACATCTATTTATGATAAAATTACCTGCAAAACTCTGTACTGAATGGTACATCCAGGAATTACATAGATGTCTGGTGGATCAATCATAAGGTTGGCAACAACCACCAATGTTACTTCTACTGGAGGAACTGAGGGTGCAGAAGTCACTGCTGTTGGCAAGCCCCCAACAACTGCTGACCCCTGCTGCCTAGGCAGGCGTACAGACACCTGAAAAGGCAGTTAGAGAAAAATTTCAACTAACTTCTTTGAAATAAACTAAAGATTAAACTGAGGAAGTTACAACAAAATAGCATCAAGTAACAAATCCAGCACTTCACAGGCCTTAGGCAATCTTCTATAAAGGTAAACATAAAGGTAACAGTACAGTAAAGTAATAAATGATTGATCTTAGATTTATGTGAGTCTGCATAATTATCTAGAAGGCCATGAATGAATAACAGTAAAATTTGTATGGTAAACGACAATTTTTGTAAGTTATTTTTATGAAATAGAAAGTAATTCAAATAATAACAATTAAACTGAAAAACAAGCACAAATTATAACATTGTTACACAAAGGAAAACGGGTAAGGGTGACTTTGCGCAAGATGGTGCGCACCCAGGAAAAATCCCAAGGAAGAATGGACTTGAAAAAAGTCTGACGGGACCGGGAATCGAACCCGGGTCTCCCAATTGCCGGTCGGGTGCTCTGTCCGTTGAGCT
>KZ308795.1:210740-287308 GCA_000376725.2 Ladona fulva
TCCCGAATGGCTTGGAGAAATGTTCTGCCGGGATAGCTCAACGGACAGAGCACCCGACCGGCAATTGGGAGACCCGGGTTCGATTCCCGGTCCCGTCAGACTTTTTTCAAGTCCATTCTTCCTTGGGATTGTTACACAAGGCCGTGACAAACTATTTCTCTGCTTGAGATATGGCTAACTACAATTTTCCTTCACTGAGTCATTTAACTGAAAATTAGTCCAAATTTGTCTAAAGATATGGAATAATTAAAACTTACTGTGTGAAGTTCATCAGTTTCTCTAAGTTTGAAACAAAGTGAGATAAGGAAACATAACTTGTAAGAAATAAATTCAAAGATAATGAAACCAACTGCTGAAGGCAGAAGACTAATACTGATAATTATACCATTATTTATTACTGAAATAAATAAGTCATAAATCTGATCCTCTGTAGGAGCAAAAATGACTCATACAGGGCTTGATATTTTTAAAATATAGAGCTGGACTGTCACATAAAATTTTCAAAGACGTTTGACATTCCATTGGTTATAGCTACTTTTCAAATAAACTTGATTATCATCATTTCTATTCCACATTTCTCTTCTCACCTATTGACAATAATGCAAATTACTTAGATATTTATGTTTCCCAGAATCCTAGGGATCGATTTAAAAAAATAATATTTCTACTAACTGAGTCTATAAATGCAGTTATACTACAAATAGGCAAGAAATTTCTGACAATCACCATTTTCAGCAAGTTAACCAGATAAAAACATAGGATCATATAATAACTCAGAAAAATCTAATTTAGAAGCACCATCCTTTAAAACCTTCAAACTAACCTTGGCTGATCCAGTCTTCACACCTTCAAGCAGCACAGTGTTGGCACGCAAACCTCTTGATTCCAGTAACTCCACCCCATGTGGTGCTTCATAGGGTGAGTCATGGAAGGAAATAAAACGCAGTACGGATCCACCAGTTGTTTCCTCAGTAGAACCAGTAACTTTTTCCCTTTTCTGACCGCCAATGCTCCATTCAAATGCAACATTTTCAAGAGTTGAGAATTCATTACCTATAAACAAAGATAAAATAAATTAATTCACATTTACTACTAGCAAAGAAGAAAGAAAAATGAGTCTAATTACCAGAAAGCTTAAAAGATACATCATCCCAACCAAGGTTCTAATCACAGACCCTTATTTATGCATTAGCATAATGACAATTGCATTACTGATTTAACTAAGGTTCTTATGAGGGGAATGTTTGTAAGTTTGAGTGTAGTAAAATAGTAACACCAGATCAATAACGTGATGTAATAGAGATCAGGTAGTATATTGAGTATGCTGTACTGCACTACCAAAGTTGAACCAAGTTTTAATACATATGTAACTAGCAAATGTGATGACTATGGGTGTGAAAAATAGACCACTTCTTCTTTTTCACGTCTTCAATTAGGACTAAAACTGAAAATAAACCAAAAGCGAATCACATTTTCTATAATTATTCCTGAAAAAAAAAGTTTTTGGTGGTAAAAAAGACCAGTAGCAGCAAAATGTACACATTTTTAATAAGATTTTAAATACTAATCTACAGTCTAAAACATCATAACATAATTCAACATTACACAGCTATTTATGCATCAAATACAAACTAATCAATTCATCGAAATAGGTAATATTTGTATAGTCATAAAACCAACATGAGATACAGACTGAAAAATTAAGTGATGCTTTGATTGAATAAGAAGCTCTAAAAGAAATGTATTTCTCTTCTATCAAAACTACGCTCTAGAAGGTGGTTTTAAAGAAAAAGTTTTTATTTACCTTGATCGTCATAAGCACGCACTTCAAATGCTTCTGGGGCTTCCTCGACAAAAAGTTCTCTCGTTGTTGTTACAATACTCAATGAATGAATTATATCTACTATTACATCACAACGAAGAATGAGGCCAGAATGCACTTCTTCTGCTAAAACAATCGCTGTAGCTCTTCCAGTTAATGCTGTACCACCGTCTTGTGCAGAAGCACTTCGTACTATGGCAGAAGAAGAACATCCTAAACGTTTGTCAACATCTAAAGGAGACAGTGTAACCACATCTGGACGTGAAGTAACCCTGGAATAACCATTAGCATAACAGTTATAAGGAGATAGAGGTGTTATCGAGAGTTACCTTATATACTACTTACTAGAGGACAATCTTTTGGCCATAGCAGAAACGATTCATAAAGAAAAATGTAACTTTTTAAATCGTGAGATATATAATTCTCATTGAAAATCTACTATGTTGAATGCTAAGCAACAAAATCAAGATAACAGTTCAATAATAGAATTTCAGAGAGTAATAGCGTGAATTCTGAATTTAAATTCTACTTACCATTTGTAACAGCCACCTTCAGTAACTTCCAAAGTAAAATTAGTCGATAAATGGGTGAACAAGGGAAGCAAAACTCTAGGAACGTTGAGTTTAGAAGCTTCACAACTACTCAATATTAGGATTTCTATTAAGTACAGAAATTTCACCGAAAATCGCGCCATAGTCACCGCATTGGTCCACATGTGACTCGAACCAGTCTTAAGTTTATGTATTTATAAGTAGCTAAATAAATTGTCACTTTCGACGTTACGTATAATCGCAACTAAACTGTTTCATTATACTCATAAATTTGAGGCCAATACAATATTACCAGGCAATTCAAGCCTGATGATAAACCGAAGTTATTTAAAAACTCATTGCGCGGCTGAACTCTCACTTGAATCTTTTGGTTTAATCGTATTTCATATGAATGAAAAGTGCGGGAACTGCCAGAAGAACAGAAAATGGTAACGGCCTCTGCGCATTGTATTCTCTTCAGAAGAGGAGAATTCATTCATCAACTCCTATTCATTGTGATATCATACAATTATCAAGCTAAATTACAATGAAATTAATATAAAGGAAACTTCTCGTTGTAACGGAAATCCTTAGCAACAAAATCTCTTTTGATCTAAAGATAATCTTTGGACTAATCCAATTTCTTTGTTTTGTGTATGACATTTCCTTTTTTCTTAGGAAATTTCTTTTGAAAATCTTTATTTTATTATTATAACTTCATACTGTGGTAAAAGGAATCTTGTAAGTGATGAAAAATTTGTTGAAACCACAATTGGCAGTTTAAGCAAGGCTCGGGGAGTAGCAACGTAGCAATCACTCCTTTCAAGGTGTGACGGCATTGAGAAGATGTATCTGTAATTTTTCGGTGATGGTATCTTCTGTTAATATTTATCATGAATAAAAATTAAACTACCCTAAGCTTAATCAGGCAGCAGATATTAAAACTTTCTTTAAACATAGTGGAAAGGATCTCTGATTTTCGAGTTTTGATGCCAACAATAAAGATACAACATAATTTAGTGATGAACATCTTAGGAAAATTTTCAAGTATTTTATTCAGGTGTGTTATAATAGCAGACAGTGGAGAAGTTTTGGTATGAGCTTGCAATAATGTTAAAAATTATGATTAAGGAAGTTTATTGTATGAAGTGATGCATTTCGCAGTAACTCTTACATGCCATTTCAGGCTTAGACACATACCTAGAAAATTGGGCTTTACCAAGATCAAACTGACTGTTTTCCCCAAAAATGGTTTTGCAACCAAATAAGCTAACTGGGATCTCCAAGACACATTGAACATGTTCCAAAGCAAGGATGGTAAAAATAAATACTCATTGATCATTATTGGTGTCATTCCTCATGTACTGAGCACCATATAATTTTCAGTTGCTTAATTTGCACTAATTGGCAGGTTTTTCATCACGTCTTTATACTTTATTGGTGTATATTAATTTCCTAGGTAGTCCAAAATGCTTGGGTTTTCAAGTACCAGGTTGTTGAGTAATCATTTTAGAAATAGCTGGGTAGTTTCCAAAGAGTACCTTTGCAAATTTGACAACTTTTATATAGACAGTAATTCATAAGTATAGTATACGTGTACATCTTATGGGGGATAATATATATATCAACAAAATAATTTAAAATCAGTTCTTTTTATAAATGAGTTGGAATTAATTTAAAGTCGGTTCCTATCATAGTAATGAAGTTAAAATAGAATAAAAACACTATTTTGTAACAAATTATGTCAACAAGCACTTAATAAATAGTATGATCTTATGCAACAAATAACTATTTGTGGTGAATTTGTTTCTCTATATTATCCATCTGTGTAACTTACCACCTACTGGTTGTAACATTGCCATTGTAAGTCCATTTTTGATGAATAAAAAGAATTTGATTCAGTTTCATAAAAATTAACAAATATAGTTAATTGTTGAATAGGCTATGACAGACGTATCCAACCCACAGGCCGCATGCCAGAAAATAAATGAACATTGCAAAATCACAGGTAGAGAATTTCAAGCCAGTGATCCTCTTTATAAGAAGTGCATCTTTTTAAAAGGGCACCAAACATCTAATTAAGCCTGGTGTCTGTTGATTTTAATATTAAGAAACAATATCGAACATGTAATCTTTCTATAAATTATAGTGACAAATTATTTACTTTTTCCCTTAAAGTTCCTTCAGTTGAGGACCATTTTTTAGAGATAGAAGTTTTTCTTTACTTGAAAGGTCTATTCACCTCAAACAAGTATGTCTTTTTCATATTTATGATATAATTCTTTTAATAATCCCAGTTTTTTGGGATATGTCACAGAAGTGCTATGATACATTCCTGGTTGATGGTAATTTGAATTTGGAATGGATTCTCTGATGAGATTCCACAAGCTGGTGAAGATATCAGTGTAGTTCTTATGGAGGCAGAAAAAGTGGTTACATTTTTCAAAATATTTTCTTTTAGAAACAGTGCCCTTCAAAAGCATGTATCCATTTTATTATGCATATAATTATGAAAACTACAAAAAACTAGAATTTTAAGAAGTATTTCTGGTAGAAATTGAGAATCTGGGTATTTCTAAAAGAAATTATCCAGTTACCTGGGTAGCTCAAAACCAAAGTAGTTTGGATTTCTTGTTCACAGGCCAGCTTAATTATCTTTCTGGGCATTCAAGTGACTATTGGACTTTTATAATTTGTACTTGCCTAAAGAAAAATATGAGGTACTTCATTAACAAACCCTGTTCATGACGTCTCTGTTGGAGAGTACAGACATTTGTGAGCAACTTTTTCCCATACGAAGCATACCAAAAGTAAAATTAGAAAAAAACTTTCAAAGCTCTTTGCATCTCAACTACCTCCTTCAAACCAGATATAGATGCATTGTATGGAAAAAACAGGCTCAGTTTTCACATTAAAATTCTTTTGTTTGAAGAATAAATGTTGTTTTACTACGCTCATTTGTATTTGGGTTATATTGTGAATAAATATTATATTCTATACTCTTCTACTCCAGAAGATTTACAAAGGTTTCTTTTCTTTAGTTTCCTTAATATAAGGGTTGCATAAATCAAGGAACCATTGCTGGCCTGTGTTCCTGAGAAAATTTGTTTTGCGGCCCTACAGCAGCACAAGGTTGGACACCCCTGGTCTATGAGTTGCAAACTGCTGCCCTAACCCTTCTGGCACCCTGATTTTCAGAGCAGTTGAGTAGTTGGAAAATGATACTAATAATAGAGTAACCTTGCTTTCTGAATTTGCCTTTATTTTAGTTTGGTTCACATAAATAGAATGTCTCAGTGAATCTAGCAAGAAGGTAATAAATTTATTTAGAGAAAAATAAGCATTAGGAAATAAATTGATGCATATATTAAATCAAATATTTCCTAGATATGTGAAACATGAAATATAGTAGAACCTAAAAGAGACCACACACAAGATCATAAAAAAAGATGTCACGGTAGGCAGGTGGTCACTGTAGTAAGAATAGATTATAAGAGGAGTGGTTTTTTTATTTAAAGGAATTTTAAAGTTAATGTTTGCAAAATTTTTTTTAAGTTTAAAATATAATAATATGGTAAGAGAATAAGAAATTAAAAATTAGCATAATATTGAAGAAGGCAATCTGATAATCAGCTTTAAGAAAGGAAGTTTCATTTTTTTTATTTATAATTAAATCTGTCTAATGCTCTTTGAATTAGCATCTTTTTAAAAATAAGTTCAGCTTTTATCAGCATGTTTTAAGAAAAACCCATTATAATGTTTCCTTTTAAACTTAAAACGAATTTCAAAATTTTGGAAATTAATTCTCATTGAAAAAACATAGACTGTAAGGGTTTTTTTTCAAACTGGTTACCATAACAGAAGTATATTTCATTGATAGTTCCTCACATAGGAGGTCACTTGTCACAGCAGAGAGTTGGTCATCGTACCCAAAAAATATTACAAGAATTCATATTTATAATGAAGTAATTCTGCAGGGACTAATAAAAACTGGTCACATGGTCACAGCAAATTGTCACAGTAGCAGGTTCTTTTGGGTATAAACTTGAATGTAAGGAGTCCTTTTGACACATGCATATCACATATATTAGTACACTACAGTTACTATTGGGATATAGTCATCAATACTCACCTAATATTTGTCTCCCTAAACATGCCCTATGTTAAAATTGAGAGCAGTTGAGTATTATCAATGCTTGAAAAGAGGTCTCAAAACACTCTTCTAGCATCTATATGGAAAAGGAATACGGCTGTGATAAGACAGTTGATGTTTTAGACTTTTAAGACGTTTCAGAAAAGCTCCAAAAAGCCATAGTTAGCAAGCAAACTAACTTGGGAAATTCCAACGAGTGGGGGTTAGGGATCTATGTGGTCACGCTTTGCAAGTATTGTTCTCAATACATATTTTGGCAATAAGTTGCCATTTTCAGGAGGGAAGATAACTGAGCGTGGTGATGGGGTGGTGTAGAATTT
This sequence comes from Ladona fulva, assembly GCA_000376725.2. NCBI lineage: Eukaryota > Metazoa > Arthropoda > Insecta > Odonata > Libellulidae > Ladona > Ladona fulva. The sequence continues at coordinate 217,566 of KZ308795.1, forward strand.
TTACATCTTTTGTGGTGTGACATCAATGAGGGAAAATAGAAAAAGGCATTGGTCCCAGGTCATTATTCATATTGCACTTCTGATTTCTGTGTATGATTATGATACTCTGGACCACCTCCTACCACACTCAGTTATCTTCCTGAAAATAGAAATGTAGTTGCTGAAATATGCATTAAGAACAATTGTGAAGCGGAACCATGGAGAACCCTAACTCTTGCTGATTGGAATTTTCTAATGGTTCATTTGCTTGCAAACTATGGCTTTTTGGAGGTTTTCTCAAGTTCTAATGCCTTTTCTAACAGTTGCCCAAATTTGTATGAAAGACTTTGACCAAAGTGAACCTTGGAAATCAACCCGAGAAGTGATACAATGGCATATGTCCATCCCTACAAATGTTAATAATAGGTAAAACATTTATTTAATAAAATGATTAAGTTCATTCATGAAAAATTGTCTTTAAAATCTTGGCATGTCTTTGGTATGCATGAAGGGTTTTCTTTTGGAAAGAAATTTGAAATTATGCACAAAGATGATGAGTAAATTTATACACATCTTATGATGAAAGATGTTTTGATTATGATTAGAAATCATGTACAAGTATGGCAAAATTTTGGCCTTGTTTCAGTTTTGATAATTCAATTTCAGGGCATCAAGGGATTAAACAGGACAAACATTCTATCCCTTGAAAGGAAATACCTAACATCACAACAGGAGTTCCTCACCCACAAAACTACAAAAGGTAGAAGCCAAAATTTACCTTTCTCTTTCTATTCCTTTATTATTCCTTACCTTGAAGAAGGAAGGTTTGTTTCCAGAATGTGATTAGGGTAATTCCTAGAAGTTGGTAATCTGGAAATTACTGTTTATTTCAAAATGCAAGTTCGATTTGCTGACATAGTTCACGGAGGGTTTTAAAAACCTTAACTCATTAACAGCAGTGTTAAAATTTTCTTTCCTTTCAGCAAAATGACTCTCCAGCCAAAGGATCTTAATTTATTCTACAAATTACCTGCTAAAGTTAACACAATCAGTGCTGACTTTAAATTTCTTAAAGATTGAAAAAATTGAAATATCTTTCCAAATTTCACTGCCAAAATTAGGATTAATCTAGAGCTGAATTATACAGCAAAGTCTTATTTGAAATTACAAGCCTAGGGACTACATTTAGAACTAATAAAAAAATTGACCCCCACAGAATTAATATAGTAGGACTTGTATGAGGTATACCTAGGAATGGTTTTTGGGTTATGGGGAATGATTAAAACTCTCATGTAGTACCAACATGAACTTAAGACACTGGAAGTGGTTTATTTCATCAGTTATATTACAAAACAAAAACATATGAATATCCACTCAATCATGAGAAACATAATTAGAAAATATCTAAATGTCCTTAAGATTAATATTTAAAACATAATATCATCAGAGACTTGTCTTTTTAACAGATTCATGTAAACGTAGAGGAAAAATAGAAAAAATAGCAATACACAAAACAGCCATGAAACAATACAACACTGTAGAAGTACTTAACAAGAGAGATTGCTTTACCATTTAAACTGACAAAGAAGACAAAGTAGTTATCATAGACAAAAGACAGAATTTCGACAAAGATAAAGACTTGATAAATTAAGGCTTTTATCAATCAATTACAAAAAATCCCATCAACAAAATGATCACTTCAATCGAAGAAACCCAAAAACAATGCAAAAATTTAATTTCTAATCCTTGAACTCCACATTCCCAATCCAACAGTGCCTATATGTACTGCATCCCCAAAATACACAATAAATATACCCCTCTTAGACTGATCACATCTTCCATCAATGCAGTGGCTGAATCAGCAATTCAAGCACTGGCCTCATAACCAATTGTCTAATGTTAAAAACACAAATTACCTTGTAGACCTTCTAAAAAACATGTCTGTACTTGAATACGACATCCTAATTCCATTGATATTAAGTCTCTTTTTCCCTGTATCCCTTTAGACATAACCTATCAGTTCCTCGAACAATGCTTATCAGACCAAAACCTCTTCCTGGAATTAATCAAATTCTCTTAAGGATTAAGGAAAGGTGTAATACTTTGCACAATGAAGTCGTGTGGTTGATCCCAAAAGAATAACAAGTGTGAAAAATAGCAATATGACTGGGACTCAAACCCAGGTCTAAAGAACTGCTTGCAAATGCTCACTAAGCATTCCTTTAACAGTGTTCAGTGGTTAGAATACCTGCCCAGAAAGTGGGAGACCTGGGTTTGAGTCCCAGTCATGTCACTATTTTTCACACTTGTTATTCCTTTCAAATTCTCTTAGCAAAAGCATGTGTGAACCTAATCTTCTGCCAAATTGAAGGAATCTTTTACAAATAAATTAATATAACTGCAGTGGGGGATTGGCTCTCACCTTTCCTCTCCAACTCACTCATGACTTTATTTGAGAAAACTTGCATTATTTTCCAAGAGTTTGGTTCAGATATCTACCATCTTTGATGCATCAAAAAGTAACATTGCCATCGTAGAAAAACATAATAGCCAATTTGAGTCCATAAAATTGACTTATGAAGAAGAAACATGTGGCAATCATTCTTAGGTTTGATAATAACTGGAATACTAAGCATACACCAATTTAGCATATACCACAAAGCAACCAACACAGATATGTAACACACATGACTAAAATCACCATGAATCACACACATATATATTAGCTCCCATACATTCCATAAAAAGCAAACAGTTAAAAATATCACTACCACAAAAAGAATTCAAGAAAGAACCAATCTGTATCAGAAATGTTGTTAACAAAATAGATATGAAAAATCTATAGTTAACAAAAATCTGAGAAAACAAACAAAAGAATCGATGTGAAACAGCATACAACTCTTAACTAAGAAACAAGCCATCAAAGCAATTCTCACATTTTCTTATTGCACTCCAGGTAGGCTTTTATTTTCTTCCTTTAATCTCCTCACCCTTCCTTCCCTATGTATTCTCAATTGCTGTCATTTTGTCGAAACAAACTATCACATCTCTCTTTAGCACTCATCATGATCATCTCACCCATACTCAAACAGATATCCATATCAATGACTTCACTTACTGCATCAGCTTTAAAGGACCCCATCATTCTTAATTAACTTTCTGTTCTGAGGAGGTGGTGATGACATTTTGTTGGAGTGGCGTCATGTTTGTAGCTTCCCTCATATCTGTGGTCCCTCCCAATGAATTTAGAAAATATCACCCTTGCTTATGTTTTCTCAATCATCTAAATAGTGTGTAGTAAAAATTTCAACTAGATAGAATAAAATTGGTAGAATGTGATCGATTTTTAATTCAGACGCTTATCAAAGGTTAATAAATAAAGATTGGTTCTCAAAAATGCAGATTATGCTTCAGAATTATGTACCACATTTCTGCTAAAAGTTTGGTTTTCCTGTGACTCATGGTCATTACTCCACTAAGGTATAAAGATGACCGAGTCATGAATTTGTGCAAATTTACCAAGTTTTGATTTGGTTTACATCAACTCAGATTGAGCAGGAGATCAATATTGACTCTTAATGTATATCATTTTTAAGGCAAAGAGTTGTTCTCTCTAACAATATATAATATGCCTCATTATAACGTTAGATCATCAAAGGGGAAACGGTTAAAGTTCAGGTCAATACTATTTTCAATCTGACAGTAGATGGAGAAATTGAAAGAGAAAAAGTCTGCTGCAGCCGGGAATTGAACCTGGGTCCCTCACTTTCTGGGCGGGTGCTCTGTCCTCTAACAGTAGATGTTATGAAAAAATTTCCATACACCATAACAAATCCTAGCTAATGAACAATAACTTGGGTCCTTTACCAAATTCCCCTCTATAAGAACTCTATGATCAGCTTTTGGAAAGAAGGAAATAACAAACTCCTTCACAATCCTTATTGACATCACAACTGAAATATCCCAACCACAATGCCACAAAAGGTAAAAACCTGAACATTTACTCTTCTCTTTCAGTTTCTTTATTGGCTCCTTTGAAGGAGGAAGCTTTGTTTCCAAAATGTGCATAGAGTCATTCCAAGAAATCATTAATCTGGAACTTCCTGTTTGGTTTGAAACACAAGTTCCATCTGCTGATACAAAGCTTATGGGGTGCTTATAAACTTCTCTCTCCCTGCTCAACAAACATTCTTCTAATTTTGATTACAGCCCCTTCAAACTGCCGTACATTATTGGAGGATTGTTAAATGAACAAAAGTAATGAAAGTTAAAGATGTTTGACACATTGATTTTAATTTTTCACTTTAGCTTTACTTTCTCAGTGAAAATTAAGTAGTACAGTAGTATTGTTAAAAGTACTTTGACAGCTGAGGTCATTTTGCATGTAGGCCCCCACTGGGAATCGAACCTGGGACTGCTTTCATTGAAGTCAAATGTGTTAATTAAATTTAATGTGTGAAAATTAAATTTAGCAAAAATACACCACAAGAAAAAGCTTCTAGTTTTAACCTGGACTATATTCAAGTGCAAAACTAAGGTCAAGTACTGTAACATATTAAAAATATTTGATAATTTCTGCAATTCCTTACAGACTATCCTGAAAATTACATTGTTGATGGTTTCTAGAATTTCTGGACCGCCAAAGAAATTAGGCTTTCCAAAAAAATGTATAAAATATGAAAATCCTATGCTACAATTACTAAATAAAAAGCTAACTTCTTCAGTACGACAGTATACCATTAACTCAAGGGACTCTCAAAGTCATTTCCATGAACAGGTAGTAATTCAATAATTGATTCCTATTGCTGATTGAATCGTTGAAAGTATGTGTTCTGTATTTCAATGAATTTTCTTAATAGTCTTTCTTAAGAGCAGTTTTTGAAGTCTTTCAATTCCTTCTGATTTTATATTTGTTCTATTTTAAACTGTTACATCATCCCTTTAGCCTTCTTTCAGTTTCTAAGGTTTAATACAAACCAAGTCAGTTCTGAAGCAAAATGTCATAAGCATCTAAAAATAAAAAATTAAACCCAGGTCTTCCTCTTTCTACTAAGGGAGTGGAATTGAGTTGGCACAGTAATATGGTGGTTGAAATACTTGCCTGGAAAGTGGGAGGTTTGAGTCCCAGTCATGCCATTATTTTTCACCTCTCTTTCTCCTTGGCCTTCTAACCACAAGGCTTCTGTGCAAAGTTTGATATGTTCTCCTCATCCTTAAAAATTAATCTTTAGAATTAATGTTATATTTAAAATAAAGAATTATATATACATTCACACATATCAGGGGCGGAGCCAGGGTTTGTGTAAGGGAGTATCCTGAGATCAATGGAGTAAATGCAAAATAGCCTACAATCTAGGGGTTGGGAAAATTTCTCCTACGACTGTACTAAAAATGAAAAAAATCATATTTACATATATAGATCCTGCAAATTTCCAGTGGCATGAGTTAGTGAAGTGAGAGAGAATTGAAGCATTTATATTGTTTTATTTGTTTTTGTAAGTAAAGATAAATGAGCATTTTGTTGGAAGCTGCAGTTATTCTTTGTTTGATTATGCAATTTTTATGAACACTTAAGATGAGAGAAGGAAACAGTTCCTAGGAGGCATTTAATTGAATGTTTAAAGAAGGTTAGCTAACAAAGGCCAAAACAAAAGATGTTGATTTACTACACTGCTGCAATCCAAGTATTTAAATAAAGTACCATTTGAAAGAATCTCCAAGATTGGGGTGTAAGGGACCTGACCTAAGTATTGCTTTTTTTCCATTTATTCTGTTCTTGTTAAATGATACTTCCATATGATAACTCTCCTCGAGTCGCAGAAAAAGAAATTACTCCTTCCGAGATCACTATTTCTAAGCCTTATATCACTTACTGCACCCAGTTTTGTAATATTTTGCAAACAAATGTGTTATTAAAGGAATACTAAGTTAATATATTAATTAATTAAGTTATTTATAATTAATAGCTAAGCCATTATTTATTTACTGTGAAAGAATTTATCGTTTCATTAAGTTTCAATACCAAAATGTTTAAAAGTAATGAAATGACAGAATCGTTAATTAATTAATCTACTGTAGTAATCAACATTGTGCTTACACATTAAAACCCGTTAAAGAGGCTTTTCAGGATGTGAAGTGAAGAACCGCCATATAATTTGGATACAGAGCCGCGCCCGGTTTATTTGCCGCTCCTAAAATTAAATACCAAAACCATACATTTCCTGATATGCAGGTAAAAATTACTTTGAAAGAATTAGAAAAATCAGTGTTATATGATTTCGTTCCCCAGCTTATATTGGATACAAAACATCAGTAACAATTAATAATGCATATTCTGTATGCTGACAGGGTAAATGGTTAGCATACGGAATAGTAAATTTTTAACAGTTCACATTACTTTCGAGTAATGTTATCATCGCAATGCGCATAAATTATAATGACATGATTTAAACGATATCTATTTTTCGCTACTAAATATGAAAGTCTCTAATAAAAATCGTATTTCAACATAAATAACATCGATTGAATCCACAAAACAAGTATTCCCTTCTCGTCTTGAGTTATCCCTAATTCTTCACACCAACTGTTTGCCAATCTTTCGTTTCACATCATACTTTCGTAGATAAGTCGTGTCTATCACACAGAAAACAAAAAATATAGTTGTTGTAATAACAATAATGGTTGGCTACCCTACTGTTGCCGCCCATCAGATGCCGTCGCCCGGGTGCGATGCACCCCGGGGACGGAGCGGCTCTGCTTGGATTAAGCGGTATAAATATTGCACGTTAAAAAAGAGCAGAGAACGTTTCTTTGGGTGTTCAATTTTAATAATTAACCTTAAAACGAAAAGGTCTCTTCTTCAGGTTGGTTTATTTAGCGACAGCTGAAGATGGGATAACTAAGAGGGAACGCTGTGATAGATCAGTTTGGTTCTTGGTTACTTTGTCGATTGATTTATTGGTTTATTTTCGTCATACTTGAATGCTAAATTTTCTCTATAGAATAAAGCAATATTTTCAGATATACCATTATGGATGAATAAGAAATCGTTTAACAAAAGAGGTTGGAGTTCATCATTTCCGAGACTACGCTCAAGAGCCAACGAAACCCTGTGACTCTGGTTAATTAGATGTTTATAACTTGTGTTTTCTACAAAAAAAAATCGTAAAGCGACCTTTTATCTTAGGTTCTTAGAGAATGATGGGGAATATCCCACTCTGTCTCAGTGCTAGAGTCGGCTCCTACCGTGAGATGAAGATTTTCGATTCGTGATACATTGATACATTTTCTCATAAAGGATTTAGCTATCGAAAAGAAGAGTATCGAAAGAAACCCTTTTATGTGCGATACGAGGAGACGAGAATTTTCTGTATCGGAACGAACTTCTTGGTCAGTCGAATGAGGTAGACGTTTTATACTCGCTGTTGCCTTAAAAATCCAATAAAAAATTGGGATGAAAGCGGTATTCAGTAATCGGAGTAAGATGTAAAGAGAGGTTATGCAATACAACTTCCCTGGATAAGGCAGCCTTTGATTTTAAAAACGAAAAATGTCTGGAAGGTGAGAAGATGTGATTTAACGACAAATAATAAGTCATTTGTCAATAAAATGGGAGAAAATATTTTCCTCCATGGAAAATCCCCGATCTGTATGGTAATGCAGGTGTGGTTATAGCTCCAATGGCGTGGTTGCATAGCTCCAATGGCGTGGTTGCATAGCTCCAATTTTCAAATACAAATGTAGCATACATAAAGGCCTATTGAGTTGAACGGTCGGATATGAGACCAAGGAATATACCCTGACAGAGAATCGGAGACACACGAAGATGGTGTGCCCCTTAAGATAAAGAAAAAACAGAAGTTGACCTTACACTTTGCACATTTTCTTTGATGTGGAAAAAATTATTCGCTTGGATCTTGATCTCACCCAAATTACAGAAAGAGTGTCTTGGAATAATATTCAGATCATGGAATCGGGTGGCTACCCCCATTTATAAGATTTCTTTGAAAGCTTCACGCAATCATGGCGTGCCGTGACACGCCCTTCTCATTTGAGGTGCTGGCATAAAAGTAACTTAGAGGAAAAAGTAAATTTGTTCACAATTGGTGAATGATTACTTATGGTTTTTGTTGCTCTTTATTCATCAAAAATTATCAATCCGGCGCCGGGTGTTTGTAGCAGCTCTCTAGGCCAGCCTATACACTGACAATAGTTTCACTCCCTCATAAACCTAAGCCAAACTTTAACCATTACCTTCCTCTCACATTGTTTCTTTGCAATTCCTTTCTTCCGCTATTCCCTCTAGCACTGTCTTCAGCAAGCTAAAATTGTCCCAGATCAATTCCCTCGTCTAATCATCAAAGCTTTCCGCAGACACCTCTCTTCGTTTGCTCGTCAAGATACTTCTTCTTCGGTCACCCGGTGTGCCCCTTTCATTTTCATCATACTTCTCTAGCGCCACATGACAAATGCTTCTAAAATTCTTTCCTCTGCTGTTCCTACAGACCATGTTTCATACCCTTACAAACGAACGTTCCATATGCTGCTTTACTTGAGCCATTTCCTGGTATATTTTAATAGCTACTAAGAGCAATCGTTTTTCCATTAGAATGTTCTCTTTTCTTGAGCTGTTCTACTTAGTAAATCTATTTTACCTAGACCATCACTTTGGTTTAAATCAGTTTATTTCATGGTTATGTTTCCTCATGGCATTTTCCATAAAGGACATAATTCTTGTTCTCTATCTAAGAGTAACTATACCATATGTAAACCGTAGCATGCTTACTGTTTCCCCCCCTCGTGCTCCTCCTTTTGTCTTTCGCTTGCCTTTGTTACCCTCTCAATGCATAAATTAATTTATTCGAGCCTTTTCATTCATTTTATAACATTTGTTCACCTTTGATCTTGTAAAGGTATGGATCAATCTTTCGATCCGGAAGTTTCTTTTGATTTCTTTCAGTATCCTTAGTATTTGGTTTTAGTTTACATTGTCGAAAGTTCCCTCTAAATCCAAATAGTGAAAGGTGGTTGGTCTTTCGCTGTTTTCTTTTCTATCTCTAATATTAAGGTGCCTGGACTTCTTCTGAATCCTCCGGTGTACACCCAAGAGCTCCTCCGCTTTGCCTAACGTTTCCCGTTTAAGAATTTTTGGTAGAATCTTTGACGCATGTGTAGTTTAGCTGGTTATCCGAAAGTTTTCAGATTTTTGGTCCACTCATTTTCTGAATTGGAATGATCAGAAATTCATTACTAATTCTTCCCTCGTTTTAAAATCAAAATTTTGTTGGTACAGCCTCTTTTAAGTCGCGTTCTTAAGTTTTTGTTGATTTCGAAGGAATTCCTTCATCTCTTAGGGCCTTTCTTATTTATCGCCCTCGCTTAAATTTACTTATCATTTACTCTTCCACTCATCTCTTGTCCGTCGCTCAAATATTTCAAACATTCTTTCCATATATGTATTTGTCTTTCATGAGTATGTCATAAGGATTTTACTATTTCTGCTTCGATTAGAGCTTACTTTTGCTTCGTATTCATTGAATTAACAAGGGATTCTTATTTATTTTTGAAAATTTCGCCGGATGCACCCAAAAATTAGCTAACAATTTGCAAAATTCTGAAGAAAATAATCGCTAAAAAGTGGTCAAAAACAAAGTACATTANATTAAATATAATTCACAGTGTTTTCATTTTTTGGCCAGCGTATAAATTTGAGTGCGCTAGTTATTTCATAACGTACCAGAATCATATTTAACTATTCTGCTGAATGAGGTTTTATATCACTCGCATAAACGTGCAAACTATTTACCGTGTCTTGATCCTTGATTAATAAGGCAGCTTTTGATTTGGTATTCACTTAAGAGTAGTCTTTGTCAGCAATAAAATTCCATGTAATTTAGATTTCCTTACGTTATCATCGCTGTAAAGCTTGACATATTAAATAATGAATTCTCTCTCGTCTTATTGTGCAAAAACCGAGAGAAATTATATATTTCCAATAAAAAGTATTTCCATGTTATATATTAACATGGAAATACTTTTTCCCTTTCATGGGAAGATTTATATACATCATGTGTTTATCCTGAACTTGGAGAGGGTCCAAGCTTGTAAACCAAATATATGTCTTGACTTAATTGTATACAGTTTTGAAAATTATAATTATAAATTTACTATGAAAAGTATAATAACCATAATTATAATTTTTATGATTCAATTATACTCGTATATACATGTATGAAGGGCTCCATCTGTAAATATGGTTCATGAGGATATATTTTGCATTTTCATAGCTCCTTTTCCTTAATTCATTGTGTATAGGGAATGCGTATAAAGGATTTTTGGGTTCCACTAATCTTCTAATAATATAGCTTATGATGAAAAATAACCTTTTGCTACGATAGTAGTTACCTTACATTACACTGGTAATTAATAAAAAAGGGCCTCCGTATAGCCATGTGGATAACGCGTTCGATTCGGTGAAAGCGGTTCCGGGTTCGATTCCCGGTGGGATTCGATTTCCTATATCAGTTTTGAAATTACACATATTAAATTATAATATGAATAACATGTGTTTTATCAGCTGAATTTAATGCTATCTTGTAGTCTATATTATAGTATAGTATATCTAGAATAGTCAAACGTAACGCTAAGATAGGGTAGAGGAGGGTCGATGTCATAGAACATGTTAGAGTACGAGAAGTTGGTAAGACAAAAATAAGGGAGCTAAACTAAGGAAAAAGTCGCGAAATCGAGCAAAAAATTGATAAATTGCCAACTATGGAAGTAACGTCTCATTGTGTTGTATGCAGCATCAGTTTTATCGAGCTCAAAGTTATATTGGACTCATTCGCTCGGATCTCTTCTCAGGTTCCCCTTGCCTTTCGAATTATTTCTTTTTTTATTCTTCTGCAGCAGCGTTGTCCTTCATTAGTTTGGAAATATGTGTTCTTCCTTCTTAATTAAATTAATGGTTGGATTTCAGACTTCATCTCTGACTCTTGGTAAACATACAATTTCTTTGGCAACTTCTAGAATTCCTTCTACAACACTTACTAAGAAGAGCAACATTCGAGTTATGGTTGGAAGAATGGCTGGCAAAGCGCCTTCACTTAAAATAATCATCGCATATTTTATCATATGAGCGTGACGTTAAATTACGGAGAAAATGAAATATATAAGAAAAGTCTATTTCAATGCGACTTGTTCTATGTAATGAATTTCATTATTTCAAAAACGTGTTTTCATTCCTTGGTCCCGTATTTTATCCCCTCTTTTAAATAAAGTTACTTAAAATTTAGGTAGTGCGTTTTATCTTACAATATGGATTGAGGTTCTATATATTTATGAAATATTCGTAGATAAAACCTCAACGTCCAGCTTGCCCTAGAAACCGACAAGTGATGTTTACACCCTCTATCACATCCCCGTTAGGTCAAGAGACAAGTTGATAAGGAGATCAATCTATATAGTTAATTGCTTGCAAGCACGGCGCATTGCTTTTTTCCCCACCGGAGAATTTTGATTATCGCATACTACTTACAGTGATTCCTGACGCCGCAAGCCAAACAATTTTGGAACGATTTTAAAATGTTAGCAAGTCTCTCTTATTCATTCTAATGTTTCGTTTTTTATCTGCTTGCAATTTAGACTAATTTCCTCTGATCTTAATTCTCTCACAAGAGCCTCTTCTACGTTTAAAGGAATAACGAAACTCTCTTTGAGAAAGGAAATCGTTAAAGGCGATTAAGAATAAATCACAATCAAAATAACATAGAAATCAAATTAATGAGACGTCTTAATGATTTCGTCGGAGAAACCAGGAAAAAATGATGATATACTGTTATCGAATAATTGGTGCCTCCGGAAATAGCTCTTATTCAAGGAACGATAAAGAGCCATTGGTAATTTTAACGGTTTAATGAAGGTAACTTCCTTAAGCGCAATGTTAAAAATCTAATTTCGCTGCACTTATTTCCGTAAAATCGTGAGCGGCCCAGTGGATTTCGGGGCGGAAACATCAGACCGTATTCTGGGGCCCTATTTAGGGGTCACGCGGTCTCAACCGACCGATTCCATATAACCCAATTGCGAAGAAACGAAACTTTAAATATATTTGCTCGGATCTGATCGAGTATCCGATAATCGTTCGCAATTGAACGAAACTTTTTTTTTGCGTCCGAGATTTTTTTACTCCACTCAAAACATACTGGTAGCCCACTAACCAAAATTTGAAAATCCTTCTGCGTCCCGCTAATGAAATTCCTAACTATACCGTTAAGCATCGACTAGCGCTCTCAAGATATCTCTGCCGCCCAGGTTTTGTGGGCAAAAATTCGGTTGGAATTCTCGCTGGAAGAAAAGGAATGCAAGAACATTCAAGGGCACGCATGTTTATTTCCAAACAAGCTTGTTACAGGTTATTTACTAGTTTCTGTAATCGCTTCTGAACATTTTTATTTATTTCACCGAGATGGTTACGATAAAAACTCATTTCAGCGCTTGGGGGTCAACGTACAAATGAGAATTAGCTCGAAGACTGATAACGCAAAGCATTATTTATTTTTTTTTTATTTTATTTTTTTTTGAGAAATGGCAATCTGAATGTGGGCACGATTCGTATGCGCCAATCATGAAACAATTTACATTAAATTACCAAATTATAACACATTCATTCGCTTTTAGTGGTTCTGCTTGTGTCAAAATATATGAAAATATCTGAGTTTATTCATCGTTTATGAGTTTAGAGCAGATTATCAAGAAGTATCTATCATTACCCCATTAAGGCCCCTGCTTTAAAAATTATAGTTATTTATAAATCATTGCTGCTTTTTTAATATCTGATATATTTTAGTATCCACGACGCTCTATATCATCCAAGAGCTTCAACTAAACTATTCCATCCCTTTTTGTCCTAAGAAAATTTCTTTCGTTATAATTCAAAAGGGGTGATTATATCTCAGAGCATTTTTAACAAATTTTACTTCCTTTCACCCATATTAAGAGGCTCCTGCGGTAAAATAATATATTTTGGAGGTTTCAGTTTACCTGATAGTGATTAAATTTAACTATATATTGAGCTATATATTAAATATAATTCACAGTGTTTTCATTTTTTGGCCAGCGTATAAATTTGAGTGCGCTAGTTATTTCATAACGTACCAGAATCATATTTAACTATTCTGCTGAATGAGGTTTTATATCACTCGCATAAACGTGCAAACTATTTACCGTGTCTTGATCCTTGATTAATAAGGCAGCTTTTGATTTGGTATTCACTTAAGAGTAGTCTTTGTCAGCAATAAAATTCCATGTAATTTAGATTTCCTTACGTTATCATCGCTGTAAAGCTTGACATATTAAATAATGAATTCTCTCTCGTCTTATTGTGCAAAAACCGAGAGAAATTATATATTTCCAATAAAAAGTATTTCCATGTTATATATTAACATGGAAATACTTTTTCCCTTTCATGGGAAGATTTATATACATCATGTGTTTATCCTGAACTTGGAGAGGGTCCAAGCTTGTAAACCAAATATATGTCTTGACTTAATTGTATACAGTTTTGAAAATTATAATTATAAATTTACTATGAAAAGTATAATAACCATAATTATAATTTTTATGATTCAATTATACTCGTATATACATGTATGAAGGGCTCCATCTGTAAATATGGTTCATGAGGATATATTTTGCATTTTCATAGCTCCTTTTCCTTAATTCATTGTGTATAGGGAATGCGTATAAAGGATTTTTGGGTTCCACTAATCTTCTAATAATATAGCTTATGATGAAAAATAACCTTTTGCTACGATAGTAGTTACCTTACATTACACTGGTAATTAATAAAAAAGGGCCTCCGTATAGCCATGTGGATAACGCGTTCGATTCGGTGAAAGCGGTTCCGGGTTCGATTCCCGGTGGGATTCGATTTCCTGCAAATTACCTTCGCTGTTGAAGTATTTAAAAAATTAATAATACTATTATAATTAGTTAAAAAGACGTCATTGTATAATATGAGTCTGTGAAGAATGAAGGGAAATGGTCATATTAAAATAATGTCCACGAAAGGTCCATATTAACAATTTTTACAGATATCTACTTCTAGGGATATTCAAAAGACGTGTTACATTTAAAGAATATTTAATAGTGACAACTCAAATAGCTCGCAATTCTTTAAGGAAAGATATAGGATATAATTCAAAGACTATACCCATTCAAAGGCATTTTAGTACAACAAAGATCCGATGAAAGGATGTTTCCGAGGAATAGAACGCCGCACATCACGTCCCATAAGTATTGAATCCCAACAAGGCATCAAATCAGTGGGTGAGGAAAGAACTCCTTTTCATTTGCCAATGGAAACACTTTTGTTGCCGCACCGCTGGTAGCATTCGGCTCTAATCAAGGAAAGAATCTCTCATTCAGCCATCGGTACGACAAACCTAATCAAGTATTTCGTCCGCCGCACACCAAGAGAGCGCCTGACCCACAAAAATAATGAAAAAATGCCGAGGGAAAAAAGAAGAGCGGCTCTACCGCCGGGAGAGCCTTGTGATGTCCTTCAACTCCTGTGTTTTAGGTTGCTCGGGGCGTGGAGGAGGAGTGAGGTGGAGGAGGCAGGTGTGGAGGGATCTGCGTCCGGAGGATTCCTTCAATAACTGTACTCCTCCCCCTTCGTACCTGCGTCTGGGTCAGGCGCGCGGTGTCGGAGAAGGCTGATGGAGAGGGGAGGGAAGGGGGAGAAATGGTCGGATGGTCTATAAAGACCTCCAGAGGGGGCGCCCACACCTCATTTGTCCTCACGGAAGCGCGCAAGCATCAGCCCCAAGCACGACCGCCGAAGTCCCTGGCGTGGAGGACCCTCCGGATTTTCCAGACATTGGGATTCGACGTGCTTTTTTGTGTTTCCCAGAAATCTTTCCCCCACCCCTTCCTCCTTCTTCACCACCACAAGTGACACCTGCGGAAAAGAGCTCTCATATCTCACCGACCGAAAGGATTCGCTGTCGATAAGGTGAGGAGACAAACATAGAGGTAGTGGCGCAGAAGATGGATGTTTCTGCACGAGGTGTGGTGTCGGTGTTTTCTCCTTTGTTTACCTGAGGAAGCTTGGAGCTGTTTTCGTTTCGGCAGTCGAAGTTCTTATCGTTGCGCTTGGACTGTTTGGAAAGGTAGCATAGGTGCGTTGGGGGAACCCTTGCGATAGGCCGGCGGAGAGAAAGGCTTTCCGTCATAGGAAATAAAGTTAGTCGCGGAAGTGCAGAGAGTGAAAATGTAACAGCCCGCTATGGTTACTTATGGAATGGAAGATACGTCACTGTGTGTTTCATTTGGAGTTTTTTCTTTTTTATGAGTATGGAAAAGGCCGAAGAATAAAAATGCTAGGGATGTACCATTTTTCCTTGAGGAATAAGACAAAGGCAGTGCTTTGAACGAAGCAGTAAACCGTGTTTCTTCAAGATCAAGGGTAAAAATACGTAAAAGAGTTAAATCAATTTTCAGTGGTAATATCTGGACTTATATCCATGAAAGTGAGTTATTCCTTAGATCTGGGTGGCGTAAAAATTTTAGATAGGACCTGGAATTATTTTTAAGTGAAAGCATAAAAAATATCACCGATAAGTGAGGGTCGTATTTACCCCGAATGCTAAGACATTTCATTATTCGGACCTTCCCGGAAAGAAAAAAAGTAATGTTACGATTCTCGTCCTAAATTCCATTTTTTTAATAGCTGAAGTATTCACAAGTTTTAATAGTTACAGTACTTGTATATCTAATTGAATGAATGTGAGGAAAACCATATAAAATTTGTATAAAAAAAACTCTATAATACTGGAAATTTATATAAACCGATGAATTTATTCCCAAATACTTCAGTAATCTCGGGACCTCTTGTCAGAGGAAGTGCTAGATTTTCGTTATTGGTAAATGATGAATAATTGATAACTTGCTTCTATTTTTACTTTTGCGCATCTTTCGGCGGTAGATTGTTTTATGAAATTACATCTCCGGCAAAATATGTTATGATTTGTTTGAAATACGACTTTAAGGGATCTAGACGATTTATGATGTCAATGGAATGTATAGATTTGGTAGGAAACACGTCAAATTAAAGAATGTAAGAATTGCAGGTATAATTTATCCGAATGTAAAAGGTCGTAAATTTCGCTATCCTAAGGCAAGCAAGGTTTTCTACGTAAATGAGCGATGGCTGCACAGTGAACGATAGGGAAAATGCGATTCTTTATCGTTCTCAGTGACTGTTAATCGAAAAAATTGGTCCCGTCGAAAGAAGCCATTCTACTGCTTTCGTTACGGTATTGAATTAAGATGGCAGGGAAGCTGCTCCATATAGGAATCGCACCCATCCAAAAGATTGCCGCTGCTGGTGGAGCGAAAACCGCGAAGGAAATCCGATCGAAAGATGACCGGTTCGATCCCTGCCTCGTGCGTGTGGTTATGAAGAGTGGCAGAAATGGAGGAAGGGATGCGCGAGGGGCAGTAGGTCACCGCGATGACCTCTGGTAATATGTACGGCGTAGAGGGCGGGGCAGAGGAGGATGTAGAGGAACAAGGAGAAGATACAGGGGGTAATTATCCCAAGTTCTCGTAGACTACCTGTGCCCCAAAAGAAAAGTATTCCAAGGATTCTCAATTACTATTATAAGGAAGTACATCGTCATTAGGTTTTTTATCGGGGAAAGTTTCATGGGTAGATAAGATAAGCAGCAATAACAATAGAAAACAACTTCATTTTAATAGCAAAGAGTGCTAAACTCGAGTTACTTTACTATAGAGTATTTGAAAAAAATTAGGATGAAAGGTTTAGGAGGAGAGACATTTCTCCTTGCAAATCACTTGCAAACGTTATCTTTCCTTTATCCCGCAGGAATAAATAATTTAAAATTAATCTTATTAAGTGGAGTTATCTTAGAAGGCTCTAATCTTCTAGACATATCATATGGATCTATTAAAAATGCAGTCGGCTAAAGTTATTTGCATTAGATGACTTTAACAGTAACTATAGGTATTTATCAAAATTTACGCAAGAAATAAAGTTTACTTAGGTCTAGTTTTGATTAAATCCTACATATGCAAGAGACGAAGTGATAGTAGTCGAGTTTTTTTCATATTTTATTCGAAGACCAACCTGTTTCGGAAACTGACGGCTATAACCATACCTGATGGTGTCGGTCAGTTGGCAAACCCAATCGGTATGTAAAGAAACTGCGGAAAAATTACGACTCCCATTCGTTCGTTTCTTGGTTGCTAAAAAGAACCAGTAGAATTTTTAATGCTTCGACAGTTGAGGTAATGTCGCATACGTTATATGGGCTACTATCGGGAATCGAACCCGGGACCGCTTTCATCAAAATCAAACGCAGTAACCACATGGCTATACGGAGGCCTCTCAAAAAATCCATTCCCTGTGAATATTGGCAGCCGTCACCCTCTATTGATGACATTGCAAAATACTGCTCATCCTTATATATTGCTAAACATTGTATAAACTTATGCGAGACTTATAACATTTACGAATACGTTCATTAACATTTTTCTATGCTACGATTATATCCTTACGTAATATATCAGAAGTATCGATTTAAACTTGGGGACGGTACCAATACAACGAAGCTACAACCGCGAGAGGAATTTTTTCGGTTTTTTGAGAGAAAATATGAAAATTAGAAGTTGAGGAATAAGGAATGGGGAATGGAAGACGGGGTAAAGAAGGAGAAGGGAGGATTGGATGAGAGGAGGAGTGTCCACAGGCGATGGCCGAGAAGTTTCGAACGGTGCCTCGACCCGGGTGACGATGAAGTGGAGAAGAAGGGTGAGGAGAAGGAGGGAGAAAGATCGAAGGACTGTTAGGTAAGAGATGGAAGAAGACTGCTACAACATATAGAACACGTCGTCACTAATGGAGCTACCACTTTTTGTAGAGATCGATCATCTCAGAGTAAATAAAGAAATGTCTATGAAGCGATATATAAATATATTACGCATTATTTTACGTATGCATGGTTATATCTTCGATAGAAGGCACTTTTTATATGTATATACGAGCACAATCAAGAGCCTAACAGTCGTATGTGCAAGAAAACCCCCGAAAAATATCCTCTAATTCTCAAGGAATTTACACAAATTTTCTTCTATGGTACCCTCTATGGGATTCAACAAAGGAACTCCTATATCATTCATCGGCAATGCGTTGAATAATTTCCTAATACCAATGGTGAATTTTTAGCAGCTCTCCCTGCATTGCTCTCTAGAGCGTTACCGAAGTGAATTTTCTTTCCTCCCGAGTGAACACGTTACGAATCGAGGGGTGAACACTTGTCGAAAATTAGGTTACGGTTTTGATTCTTCCTCTGGGAGTCAGCGGTTTTGGTAAATTACGTGGAGCATTAGCCTCCGGAAATAAATTAAAGGAATTTCCGTTGTCAATTACGCGATCTATCTTAGAAATTAAAGCTGTTATGTGCTGTTCAGAGATGTGGATGAAATGTTGCGTACTTATGGATAAGAGTCATTGCTTTTTTAGCATATTCAGTCATGTAAATAAAACTAACGATTTTTTGGTGTAGGGAAAGTAAAACACAGGCTCATTTTATATTTCACTCGCTCAATGTGAAGAAAATCATCTTTAATGAGTTATGAAGGTATCTGTGGGGATCCATGCCATAAGAAACAATTCCTCCCAGAAAATTTAATCAAATTTATAACTTTTTGATGAGCTATCCACAAAATATCTTCTAATATCGCATATTTTTATGTATTCATTAACGTAATTAGAAGGGCGAGCTTTAAGTTGGGCATCAAAGTAAGAACGCAAATTGCCCCAGAAAGTTATGCAGCCACGCATACAGAAGTTAAGACACTGGAAGTCTTTTCAACATCTGACTTCTCGAAATTTTGGACGCAAAGGAACCTCTTGCTTGTCATGAAGCTGGAGTTTAATCAATTCGAAGCACTAAAAATTGGAGCTGATGGAGAAGATTGACAAATGTCAACGCAGTTTCACTAAATTGCAGTTAAAATGATACATTCACTTGATCAAATATTGCTTTTTGGAGTTAAAGGTGAATTTTTGGAATCCGTAGAATAGAACAAAACCTAAACCTATGAATGGGTGACTCCAGAAACTATCCAGTTTGCATTGGGATTGTGATCGGTGTTCCGTTAGTGATTCCAGAGTCAGGTAATGACGTCAGGGTACGCTACTTGAGACCATGTGGAGGGAGTTCAAGGGGAGTTGTTGAGGAGAAGTGGTGGAGTGAGGCCGAGGGCAATCGGATTTCTTTGGATCATAGTCCGTTTCTCCGGTAATTTGCGACGAGTTCATAATGGCGAATGGAAGAACTCAATGCTGAAAGTGCGTCGGGAGTTTCAAGACCTATGATGTCGTGTATTGCGTTTATTGCGTCATCCGAGAAAACTCTTCCATTCGATCACAAAAATTAGAAAATCTGTTGGTAATTATGTTCGAAGCTAGAGAATGACAGCTCGTTATTTACGTTTCAGCATATTCAGTCATGTATTCAAATATCGGAGGAACCGGAATGTTTACTGAAGATAAATACATTAAATCCGTATACGAAAAATACATTGAACTTTCTTTAAATCCCTTAATTTATATTTCCGGTCCATTTGGATGCTCTGAAATCTTATTAAATGTAAAAAACAAATTATTGTTATTGAATTTACGGACCCAATGAAGAATCGTCAAAGAAACAGGCGTTAAAGTCTCTGGAATAAGTGCGATGTGGTTTTGATGCGTACAACAAATGAATTTTGAAAGGAAATGAAAATTCATTTAATCGACAAGCAAGACAAATTATATCACTGCCAATCACTTGAATTCCGAACTTCATTTCATAGAATTTTATACAATATACTAATTAATAATGCATTAGAATATGTATGTGAGATCAATGCGCTTTTAAAGGAAGAATGCCCTACCGACGAGGGAAAATTATACAGTTTGTACTAGAATATTATAAATTTCAGGAAAACGAAGTTTAAGTTACGTGTTAAAAGCACTAAAATCATATTTGGTAGTGACGTATGAAAAAGATTCACTCTCTTACTTCATCTTACATCCTTCATTTCTATATTCGCAGAATATGATGTTCATTAGATGATGTGATTAAGGAATCCTTATAGTATCTTATGTTATCGTGAAGTTTTAATGGAGGAAGGCTATTTGTACACAAGTTTGTAATGGGAAAAGAAATTCTTTAAGCTTTTACTTGACTCATACAGCAGCAGTTGTTCATTGATTATGTTTAGACAACTTATTAATACCTCATCTTTAGGTTCTTCATACTTGGGTAATGAAATTGATAAGCATTGATTATTTTTTTCCGATGGGTGATACCAACCTCCTTTAATCATCCTTTAAGGAAGATAGCCGAATGAAATTTCGTAAACATACATTGCCGTGCTTTGAAATTATTTCATCAAATTTACTGTAGATCGCGACTTGATGTTCAAGTTAAATTCGCAAAGGAGGATGAATTCTTTCCCTGCTACGAAAAATGTCGTATCCGGAATGAGGAGAGCGCTTTTTTTTCAGCGCGATTCATCAATCGTCGCTGAAATTGAACATTTTGATGCTAAATCTTTAAGCATTCTCATTTAAATGAGAACCTCCTTGGAAGTGAGTGAAGCGGCAATTACAAGTGGATGAGCATTTGCGGGCCGTAAAATTTGAGTTCCTCAACCCTTTAATAACGTTTTTTACGAAGTGGAAGGTTGGCTATTAATTGGACGAGAGAGGGCGCGCCGGAAAAAGAGCTGGCATTCATAACGGATCCAAAGATTGTTTCACGGAAGATTCGGAGCAGATAATCACCCGCTCACCTTTCGAGAAATTTTTTCTTGGCATCTAAAATATTTTTAGCCATTTCAATCGGAATACTTGAATTTTATCGACTCAGTTTCAAGGAAATTTGCAAATTCGATGTAAGGGTTTTAAATTTCGACTAGAAATTTGATGAGGTAATTTATGTGATATTTTTGCAATCTTCGTATGATCGTTTTTAGTGGTGGTAATTTTCAGTGTTTCGATAGCTATGATAATTTCGCACGTGAGCCCGGGATCGCTTTCACCAAAGTCGAACCCGTTACCCATAAGGCTATCATTTACCTTGGAATTGTGAGTAAATAAGGATATTCAAATCATAAATTCAGTAACAGCAAATGATTGAATTGTTTCAAAAATGCATGCATAATCGTTAAATTGAGCTCAAAAGGTGTTCGGTCAATTTTTGTGATGCTATTGCAATCGTAGCCGAGTTAATGTTTTGCACCATTTGATGCTAGGTAGCGTGTGGACCGTTGGTTATGAAAAGGAATTAACTTGATTTTGAAGATCTCTAAAATTAAGATAATATTCTTCCACTGTTGTACGATAAGAGTTAGCTAATCATTTACTATCACCAAAAATATGGAACAAGATTTACTTTGAATTTCACATAACCATTCTTTCTGACGTAGGTAATATCAGGCTATCGCAAAGTTGATCAGGTTCATTCAGCTAATTTCAATTTAAAAAGTTTTTCAAAGGTATCTGCTAATTATTTAGCTCTATACTCAATATTTAAAGAAGTTATAATATAACCCTTCGACTTTTATTTACGGATATTGCGGGCCAATATATATATATGCACAATGATTCTATAATCTGTTCTGTCAATGATATCAGTTTTCTTTGCGAATAAACATTTCATTATTTCAAGGGGAAAACAATATATTTAAGGCCTAATTAATCCACTCTGTAATTTTGTGGATTTATAAGAGTTTAGAATGAAAGTCCTTAATAAAGAATATTGAAAACAATTCTAAACAGTTAGTTATTCCGCGAAATACGCATAACTATCTCATTTGTTTTTTTAGTAGCCCTATAGGTTGTGGTGGTAAATACGTCAATGTTTGATAATCACTTCCGTTTCACTTACTTGCTATATGGTAAATAATAAGTTCTCAAATGTTGCATACTAAAAATAATTACACCCAAATTCGGAATTAATAGTAAATACTACAGAGGTTAACGATATTTCTGATTAGAAAACTCTCTCAAGAATAAATCGGCAACTTACAGAGCAGAATATATGGAAGAGAATTATTCGTAATTGGTAGAAAAAGTATTATTATCGTTTTGACCTAGCTGATTTGGAGCCACTGGGTTAGATGTTTTTTCGAGATGCCTTGGTAACCAAAACGACGGGTATGTTACACCACGCCCCCCGTTTAAAAGAGCAAAGGACGAGTAGTGGGCGTGTGTGTTACTTAAGAGGCTCGTGCTGAAGACCATTATGAATGGAGAAACGAAAGCGAGTGAACGCTGCAGTCTAATTACCGCGCTCGGGATAGGAAAAAGAGGAGATGAGAAGTGTGGGAGAGCGAAGCAGTTGATCTATGGCGGATACAAGATTAATCCTTGCGAAAGATCTTGGCCTTCCTGGCGGGTTACATCCTAAATCTCTATAATTCGAAGGTGATCGCACGCGAGTAGGATTAGCATCTAAGTCACATCGAAGCCGTTTTCGGGCGCTCAGTGAGCCCTCTTAGTTACTTCTGAAACAAATTACGGTTTTAAACTATTTTTTACCTCATTTAATGACGCCAAATGAAAATGAAATGAACATTCTTGTATTATAGTTTACTCTGCAAAGGAATTTCTGTTTTCACATATAATTTCCATTGTAAAATATTTGAATGTATGCAACACGCAACTCTTCAAGCTGTTTAATGGTTTTATTTGCCTTTATTTTGGTCTTTGCGGCCTTTTGGTGAAAAAAAGATTCCCCACCCATGATTCATTCTTTTGATTTTATAGCTTATTTTAAGCTGAAAAGGATTGTAATATAATTATTGAAACATTTTATTCGGTCGTTTATTTTATTACAATGGCATATTAGATTTGCTTATAGATTTGGTTAAAATTTAGAAAACATTGGTTTTCATTATGGTAAAGTTTATCAGCCAGACTTAGCCTTTATTGCAATATAGTAAACTTATTGAATGGGTAAAATAGAAGCATCAAATGAGTTTAAGCGATGTTCATTGAATTGTAGTATCTCAATAATGTATTCATAATAATATACCAATGACATTATGGTTGGAACTAGTCCTATTACGGAACAACCTTTTAAGAAGTAGATCATGCGAGAATTCTCTTTATGTCATTCCCTAATTAAAGGTGAATATTGCCAAAATTACTCTTTAAACTCTTCTAGAACACAAAAAATTCTGCAAATAGCTAAAAAGTTTTATATTTTTATTTATATGGATTTTTATATTGAAATATTCATTATTAGTCAAAAGATAACATACAACCGGTGTTTCTAGTTGGAACATTACGGAGAACATGATCATTCCATCTGGCGTCTATTTTGCTTTCACTTGAAATAGAATCAATTAGCTTTTAAGGATACTTTTCCGCATATTAATTTATTAAAATTCTTTTCACAAATCCATAAGTTTGATGACATCTGCACCACTTTCTCCTCGATAACCTTTTCTGCGATTGCTCTCCTTTTAGGGTCCTTACACCTGTCCTCCTTCCCTTAATTAACGCGGTGTTTTCGAGTCATCGTTAATTTTTTAGCAAACTCTCTTTACGTCCATCTCACCACGACTTAATTTGATTTTGCAGGTGGGTTTTTCCAAATTAAAACTAACCTGATACCTGAATCAGCCGCGTATTTTTAATATCTTAATTACAAAAGAAAACATTTTTTTCTATTCATGGGTGGATTTATTTGTATCCTCGGTGAATAAAGCTTATGACTAGCTGTTGAAGTAGCATTTCGACCAATCACATGATGCATGCATCCTCACTAGACTCATCTTAGGGAACACTTGATAGCACGAGGAACAAAGGCAGTTATTGGTAGGAAAGGTAAAGGAGGTAAAACAAGTTAAAGAAATTGGAATGGCAAAACGGAACTCAAGAATCCCAGCGGCTATATCCCCATCTAGAGACTGAGATGGGGATATAGCCGCTTGCGGCTTTTTGAAACAAATTGATGCTTTAAATACTGGAAAAATGAAATGCGAATTATTCTAATTAGATATATTAGGCAATTTAATTTGTTTCCTTCGTAAAACTTCAGTACCGAGCTATTTGAATGTAAGTAAAACGCCACACAATTGCTGGCTATGTTTTCAAATGCGGCCTGATGTTTTCTCGTACGAATAAAAAATGAGGCCTTAGGTTGCAATATGATTCTCCATCCTTGTTATAAGCATAAAATAATTTATTTATAAATTATTTTATGCTAACGATTCTGTACGATCACTATTATATTAATTACTGTTACAGTAATGATACATGCGACTGACAGCTGTACTAACATCCTCAAACGCTTCTTAATATTTAGCAGCGAAACGAATCGTAGGAGACTTTAACGATGGAATGAGAACGGAAACCTGCATCCAGATGCTTCTCTAGCAATAACACTAGGACCGGTTGAAAACCGGAGGAAAGAAGATCCGGATAAGTAAGGTCCGCCACTGTCTTTCTCTGTACTCTGAGCTGTCTGGTGCGGTCTGTGCAAGCCGTTGCTTTGCAGTATGACACCGTCCTCTCCCTCATCCATCGAAAGGCGGAGAAATGGAAGCGTCCTTTCCATGTCGTATTACGTTCTCTATGACTACATACAGAGGATAGCTAGCAAGAAATGAGACTAAAATGAACCTTGAGTGAACTAAAGTTTATAGGAATAATTTCGAAGGCGAGCTTTATCAATTTCAACTATATTCAAAAAGTATTCTGAAAGTCTTGTCACTTCTTCTTCTTCTTCTATGGTACTACAACCCAGTGTGGGTCTTGGCCTTCTGTAGAGTTTTTCGCCATTCCTCTCTTCTTATTGCAACCTCTCCAATTCCTCACTCCAATGGCATTCATATCGGTCTTCACACTATCTCTTAGGTTGTCCCCGGTTCCTGGTGCCACCTGCTTTTCCCATGGTTAGCCTTTTAGGAATTTGGTCATTCTCCATTTTTATTACATGTCCGGCCCATCCCATTCTAGAAATTTTTATATTTTTCACTATATCTGGCTCCTGGAAAGTCTTGTTACTACCAATAGATATTTCAAAGGTTCAGCTTTTCTAATGGCAAATAGGTTTGGTAATTTTCTTGATGGGGAAAAAATTCATCAATTCCTATCGACGTGCATATGTATTCTACAGTTGTGAAAAAAAGATTTTCTGGTCAATGGACCTAAGAGTCTATCGTTTTAGTTACTTCCTCGGCAGTTGTTTGCTGCAAAGTTGTCTGACGCTGCTAAAGCTGAGGAAGTTAACGTATGTACCTTCATAGAGTAGCCAATGATACGCTTATCTCAGGTAAATTCAGTAAACGTAAGAATTCATAGATTTTAGGGTTAAACATGTAATCTGTCATTTTTTTATAAAATTTGTTACATTCAAAATTTTCTCTTGATAAGTAGTCTTAATGAAGACAACATTCTTACTAACCCAAAGGCTCATAGTTGTATATTTGTGTGTATACTCAATCATTTGAAGTAAAACAAATCAAATTTTTACGATAAAACACAAAGGAGATTTTGATGGGAATGAAAAGCTTTGAGAAAGTTTTCTTTACATAATTTATCCACGAAAAATTATATCCTTTGATATCAAAGCAAAACCACTTGAGTCTAAAATTTTAAATTGAAAAATAACAAGGTAACACCTGAAAGGTTTTAAGATGGGGATTTTACGTTTTAAAACAGCTGACACTGGTTATATGGTATTCATGAAAAATTATAAATAAAGATGAGCTAATAACTCACGATGTTATTGATGTTTAAAATAAACATAATACCCGCGGTTTAGCTGTCAAATTTTAAGGTTTTTCTGATGCTCTGAGAGTCTGTTGTCTTTTAGAGAACAAATGACTCTTATATGCCGTCGACATCTTTGTAAAGCGTTTTCAATGGACGAGTGTGCTCTGCCAAATTTTGACACGTACGCTTCATTAGCATCCGCCATTCATCCTCCGTCCCACTGATGAAATGGACATGTTGACACCCCGAATGCGACGCGGCTAAATGCGACCTCGAAATGAAGTACTGGTGGAAAGGAAAGCGTAATATCTGAGACCACAAGTTCCAACGACCTGTTGCAGGACGGACAGTTGGAGTCAAATGAAATGTTTGCGAGAGAGTGCGCAGGATCTTTCTATCCCTTTCTTTTCCACTCTTTCCACTCTCCGAGAGAGAAAAGATCCGGTTGTTGGAGACATCCAAAGGAGTTTTCCGTTCTTCGAGACCAAAAAAAGAGATCACTACCGCTTAATGGCATTTTCAAACAGTCTCCTGTGGTTAAGCTCGCCATGATATATAAATGGGAGAAATTGGACGTATCTCAAAACCCCCTTTCTCGTGCACGGCCGCGGTTTTTCTTATCATATCTTTTTTCTCAGTTTTCCTCTGAGTCCACTCCGAGTTGTTGTCGCCATAAAAATCTCCATGCGCAACGACCCGTATGGAGCTTACATTATGGAGCTTCGTGTGCCCCCGACTGACTTTTTTTTCGCTTAACCGCTTTGTTGGCACCGCTAAGGAACGGCGCGAGCTTGTTTACTTGCATTCGCCTGCGGTCGTCTGCACTCGCTCCGGAGTGACGATTCACGAGAGACACTTGTTCAGTCCCACATTCAATTCCGTTTGATCTTCGCTAGCGAGCCACTCTCTCAGAACCTTGGTTCGTGCTAATTTACGGAACGAGTCATCCGGAAGGGATGAATGAAGTCATTGATTGATAAGTTGAGATAACGCTCCGTTCGTAAGTCTATTCTTGTAACACTTCAGAAACATTCTGTTATAAAGAACAAGTGGAGTTCCATGCATTTGCCTCTCTGATTTTGATAAAATTATGTTAGTTGAAAGTACTCAAATCACCATTGACGAATTCCTCCCCTTTGAGAGTAAAAGGTTTATAGGTTTAGTGTACGTAAAATTTATATTCTAAAATATTTTAGAAGCTATTTCAACCATCGTAACTTTGGAGAAATGGGAGTGGAATTCGTGGATTAATTCTAATATTATTTTTCTTGCTGCCTTTGCCGTCACTTTTTCGATTTTAGAAACTTTCATAGATATCTAAAAATATTCAAAATTATATAATTGAAAAACTATAATTGGAAATATTTGAGTCAATGAATAAATGCAAAATTATGTGGCGCGATTCTCATTAGTTGTATTATGCTACAATAGAATAGATGGCTAAATGGTTTACATTTATAACTGTTACATTAATTTAAATCTTATGACACTTTTATCTGGTAATATCAGTGAATGAATGAAGGTAAATATTAAGGAGGTACCATCAAGAGATTTTGAACCCATAAAGTGTTCGTAGATTTTACCATGAAGTACTTTTTAAGAACTCATTAAATAGATCATTATGGCAAATGCAACAAAACTTCCCAGATAGAGATGAATGAATGCGAGATTAAAAATACTTTTCGCGTCTCACACGAAAATTACGATTATTACTTCCGTGGCTCTTCCAGCTCTCCAGCGGTCTTCCGTATCTTTCCAGCGTTTCTTTTCTGTTACTTACACAGGAGTTGGGCTTTATTAAGCATTAAAATTGATTTATTATTTGATGCTTAAAATGTGTAATTATGATAAATGCTACCTTAATATGTTAGCGTAAATTCCATATACAGTTAAAATCTCTTCCATGGCTGTGATATTTTACGTTTTGATAATGAAAATTATTCCCTGGATAAGGTACAGGTTTGCAGTGCCGTCTATTCTTTACAAATAATGTTTATTCCGAGACATTTTGGAGCAACATCCCTAATCGTAAAATGCCATAATCTTAGTTCAACGCTTGCATAATAAGTCACCATAACATTCTTCTCTTAACAAGAAAGAATTACGGGCGTCATTTCATTAAAATGAAACTCTTCATTGTGAATAATTTCCTCGATAACATTTTCTTCAATCAAATAATCACGCATCTGAAAAATTCCAATCTCAGTTGTCATTTCCACCACGAAGCTATAACTTGATTGTCCCCAATGACGCATAAAGGGACAACCAGCAGACTCAAGCACCACTCATTCACTGCTTGACTTCCCTAAGTGTCAGCACTCAACAAGCCATCGGATGTTTCTAAGCTATTTCTGAGCTATTTAGAGACAACCGCCCGATAGGTTTATTTTACTCGCAAGAGCTTTGAGTACTGTAGGCTTCTACTACTAGAAAGCTTGCCACTGGATCTTCGAGTGAATCAACAACGGTTATTGCAACTTAGATATCCTAAATAGAGTGTTTCCGTTTCAACTTCATTAAACCAACTTCGATAACTATAACTAGAATTATTTCCATGATATTTTCGTACGTACGACTTTATTGCGTTCATGATTGAATCATTCTAAATGTATTAGGCTCTCGGATAGCCAAGTGGGCAACGCGTTCGAGTTCAGTGAAAGCGGTCCCGGGTTCGATTTCTAGCGGGAGTCTTCGAGCAAAATGACCTCACCTGTTTTAGCATTTTTAACGATACTACAATTACAGCAGTTAACTTTTTGTAATCCCTGAAATCTCTTAGGCGTGCTTCTTCACGAATCTTTACGGTCTCTGAACAGCGAACTTCTTAAGCGTCCGTTTCATTCATAATGAATTAGGTCTTTTCTGATTCTCCCACGCTACAATCGCTACTTTTCCAGCCAAAATAAACGACGATGATCTAATGAGAGGATAATAAAGCGGAACGGGGAGCACACCGTTGCCTCCCGATTCACTCGGGGATCTCTCCCGCGATCCCGTTTATTTCAAAAACTTATTAGAAAAGCAAACGGCTCTCCATCCATCCCTCATTCTTCTTACGGTCGGAGGTCGCGTGAAGATTATCATATCCGATTCCTCGCTCGAACGACAGAAATTTTAGTCATTGCAATGAAAAGGATCATCGACTCACGATGGGCGAAAGTATTCCAGTTAATGGAGAAAGCGAGGCGAAAAGAAAGGAATTTGAAAACTTTCATCGATTCCACCATCGGTAAAGTCGAACGGAGTAACATGTTCACTATGCTGAGGGCATTAAATCACGGAGAATCAGCAACGGTAATGCCTTTTTCATCCCAACGATTGCGCTATGTGACGAGACGCTCCGTTGTCCATCCGGCGGGAAACGGTCAACAGTCATACTTCATGGGATGAATTAAGTAAGACAAATCCGCCTAAAATTCATGATTATAAATCGTATTCTTGGTCGGAATATGACAACGAAATATAAAATGAAGCACTTCCGAGTGCGTTTGCCAGTTCAAGTGGGCATAATACAGGGGCGATCAGATTTTCCTCTTGAAATGGAGAACGATCATTGACGCTGAAAATACAGAGCAAATAAATTAAAATGTCTTTGGGGGAGGGCTGAACTTTGTATTGTAACCAATAATCCCCCATTGACGTTGTAACGTGAACTACTTGGTTCTCATCATAAGAAAGTATTGCCTATAAAGAAGTTTTTTAAGTAGCAAAATATTTATTGAAAAGACCCTTAAGAATTTGGTTCCGAATAAAACTTATAGAAACATTTTTGGGATGGGGGGGGGGGTGGTTGGCGTAAGCTCGTCAGCCACCCCCCTGGGTGCGTGCTAGGCAAAGTGATTCAATTATACATTCTGCGATGCTCAGTTATGAGTTAGACCTATCAATATAGTTTGCAGTGAGTACAGTAGCTTTCCTTTCTATGTACTTTCAAAATATTTTACAAATGCTTCAAAGGCAGCATTATTGATTTATATTTAAATACTTTATCAATCGTCATGTGTAATTTACTACTCAAATTTTTAGGGCTTTATAACTCTTCCCGATATTCAAATATAGGTAACCCATTGATCCCTGCACTGAGAGATTATTACTTTACTTGCTTACTGTTTTACTCAATCCAGACTTGAAATTAAGGTGTTTGGGTGGAAACTGCTGATGCCCGTTGATTATTGAAAGATATTTTAATTTATTTGGTCTGTATTATCAGCGACGATGATCATTCTCCATTTCAGACTTCTAAATAGGGGATGGAATCTAATCGGAGAATGAATATCATGTTCATATTTATGCACGATTGAATAGGATTCCTGGATAAGTTTTTTACGAATGCAATTATTTTGTCTTAAGCAACCTATATATGGTATAGCAGCTAGGATATCTGGGTTTCACTCAGAAGGCCTGGGTTCGATTCCCTGCATGGGATTTTTTTTGTTGGTTATCTGGAAGAGTGTATTTTGTCGTCAATCCTTCCCGTGTATGGAATTCATTCATTGAAGCAGCATTTCCCATAGAAATAGAGAACAACTGAGAAAAGTTCTGAACACGATACTGAAAATTACAGAATATGAGAACAGTTGGCTACTCTAAATGCAATGCCATAAGCTGGTTCGAAGTTATCAGTATGGTTTCTGCTTAAATTCATTATAATCTTACCATCATAACTGACCCAGTTTAGCAATTAGTGTCATTACTCTAGTAAAAATAATCTTTATTTCTGATTGCCTTATTTATCGACACGGCCTTATAAATTTAAAAATCCTCAAAATAATAAAAATAACGAAAGCAATGTATTTGCATGAGAAAAAATCCTCAATCATTTTATCATCTAGGCCTTTTAATTTGGGAACTAAGGCGTACCAATAACGTCCTAACTTATTTATACGAGTTCAAGCAGAAAAGATGCTCTGAATCGACGCTTAATCACTTCCAAACAAAATATTGGATATAGCGAAGTACATACATGTATTATAACGTAAGATTAAGAATACCTCCATAAACTTGTGATATAGTACTTGTCCTTCAAATCAATATATTCATATGGTTTAATATATTGACTGATACTAGTCTCAATACCGGGAATTAAAAGTCTATCAGTCATTAAATTAGATTATTTCTAGCAATAGAAGTGCTGCTATAAGTGCTTCCACAGCTTAGGCCATTTCACACATATGGGCACCCACCGGGAATCGAACCCTTTTATCAAAGGTAAACGCGCTATCCATTTGACCATCCGGGAACCTTAAACTTCTAACATTTTATTAAAATTAGTAAATATTTTCATCAAAGCATCACTAAGAGTAGAAAAAGAGTACTCGTTAATAGGCGACGATCAATTTGGGAATAATTTAATTCGGGAAAAATTGGTTCAATCATTCACGCATTATTATTTCGCTTATTTTTTCCAAATAATTGGCGGATATACTTTTTCCCAAAGATAATTCAATATATTTTTTGAGATAACATCATAGCTTAGAGATCGGTACGTATAGATTTAACAATTAACAGCAGACATTTTTGAGCGAAAAAATACGTAAATCCTTAATCGTTCTTCACAAGCTTACTCTTTCAGATTATTTTATCCTTCATTTAATGTCTTTATAACTAAGAATAAATTTTAAATGAATAAAATGACAGAATAATAAAAGAGATGGGAGAAGTAAAATTATTTGCATAACTATCTCCTGGAGATATCTTGAATCATGTAACATTCAAATAAACATGAAAATCAAATTTTTCCTCGCGTGCCATCAAAAATATTCTCGTCACTATGCCTTGAATACAACCGGGGTGAACTGGAGAACGTGTAATTTGAAAACCTTTTAATCAAAATCCCCGCGGAAATACATTTTAATGCGGGAACGGTGATTAGGCACCCATTCTGGATCACTCTTAGAGTGATAAATAACCCGAATGGCGGACCGTAAGAAAAAAGAATGGGGACCAAAGGATTAAAGTGTAAGACGCTCAAAATGTGGCGCCGGTGGATCCGCTTCCTAGTTACCGTTGGACGTGAGATTGGGGCAGGTATTTTTTTATCTCGGGATCGTGAGAGGAGAGGATATTTTCCCCGAATAATTATTTCATAGCGGACTCCGGCCACTTACACCTAATTTGAATCTGACGGTGGAATGTGGGTCAATAAAAAGCATATTTTGTACCCGTCAAGAATCTAAAATTGAAAATGTTGCGCGAAGGATATAATGAAGAGTCAAGGTTACATTCCAGTGTGCCAAATATCTTACGCCGTGGGACTGCGCGTGGTACATACTTAACTGCCGCTTCTCGTGTTGCTACATTGAGTCTTTAGGAGTTGAAAATATTCTGCGAAAAGAATCCGCAGACTAATGTTGGACGCCGTTTCGAGGCTTTTTGTCATCTCTGCGACGATATCATTTCGTTCGTATTTGTGGATATAAGAACAGCGTCTCAAAATACTTTATTATTATGGAACTAAATAGCAGCTTTACGAGCTTGAGAATAAACCGGCAAAAGAAAACCGCATAGTAGAGAATTAGCTGTTTGTTGATGCATAACGCCGGCGTTTGTTTTTCATTCCTACTCTTTTAGAGCTTTAATGAAAGTGACGGCCAACTTTCGTCTCTTTAGTTTGATAAAAATTCGTTTCAAGCAAGTCGTTGAGAAAATCTCCTAAGAAATAGAAATTTTTACGTTCGTTAGATAAGGTTTTTGGCTTATTTTATAACTGCTACTGGGTTTTGACACCAATCACGTTATCAAGATTCCAAGGGGTGAAGTTTGTACGTATTTACGTCAAATATTTTGTGCAGATAATCTCAAACAAAGTCTAGGAAGCCTATAATAATAGACTCTCACCCCTCTCCCCTTCACATTGAAATAACTAAACTGGAAAGTGGGATTTCGAAACATTTTAATTATGCAAAGTATATGTAAAGAAGGAAATAAATTTCGTAGAAAATTGCGGGGAATTTTTAAATCTGTAATCTTTCTGGTAGTCATCATGTTGGGGAAGTTTACTTATAGGAGATATAGAAAATCAAATGATACAATTCAAATTTCGGCTCGAAATCTTCTTCCTCATGATCGTATTTATTATGAAAATAAGGAAACCGGCTGAAACCCAAGGAATAACAGGTGTGAAAAATATCGTCCCAGTCACGTCGCTATTTTTCATATTCGTTATTCCTATTATGAAAATATATTATCAGGGTCATTTTCACGCATAGTTCACCATAATAGTTTTCATAGTTTTATATATAAAAAGTACTGGATACCGTCGTACTTTTGTTTCCTCTAGATTAACTTGAGATTTTATTGCCGAAATTGTCGAAAATTCTACAGGTGATTACGTAAAGAGATTAGAATTTATTATTGGATGAAAAATTAATTATTGCATCCGCCTAAGTTTCTATTTTTTGCAGTAATGAGCTAGCTCAATTATTTTTTCACATTATCTTAAAATGTGGATTCAGTACACATTTATTTTCTTTTTTAAAAAAACATCTAATTCTCTCTTTCATATCCTAGCTTCCTTAATATAAAAAATTTTCACGTTTTAGGAATTTTTCGTTCGTCGCTTCAGTTTTTTTTGCTATAATTCCTCGACAAAAGAACATGATCTCTGTAGTGTATCCCACTGTCTATTATAATCCCAGAAAGGGACCTATATTGTGCCGGGAGTGAGACTTTAAAAAATGTGTCGAAAAAAGGAGTCAACGCTGTAAAGAGGGGCTCCACCTCCCAAATCGCAAACCTTCACTCACTTGTTACGGAAATAAAACGAGAGGGAGCGACCAGTAGTCTCCACTACGAGGCTGTTCCACAAGGAACTGCCACTCCCACCCGAAGCGCGCCGTAATGGATGAGATGTTCACGTGAGCTGGCCACCTCCCGCATTCCTCAACTCACGAATCTTCCGAAGGGAAGAAACCTCCCAGCACCTCCGAGGTCAGTCGCGGGGGGGAAGCGGAGGATGCGACCGCTTCCCAGGGGCGCCCGAGCCACTTCTACCCAACCTTCCCCCTCTCTGCAGACGTCCCATACCACTGCAACCGCCTCCCTCCACATCTTGGGTTCGGAGAGTGTGTGAGAGAAGAGGAAGCAGAACTGCGTAACGGGCCACCCCACTGCCCCAATGCACGGTTATTGGCCTCTTGTGAAGACGCCGAGTGGAGGGATGGTGAGGAGTTTAAGGGGCGGACCACTGTGCCGTTGTATCCCAAGGCTATTCCGCGTTTAGCATTTTGGGGTGCGGTGACCACTTATTCCTCTGGAGTCCCTCCCCAAATACTTTTCTCACTCCTTTACACCCTGTTCCTCCACGTCTCTCTTCCTTCCCTCCATCCGGTTGCCACCTGTTCCTTCGCGTCCCCTCTCCTCGCCCGTCATCTTCATTCCCTATCCTCCTTCCACTGCCCATCCTTTCCTTCACCGTCATCTCTCATTGCGCTCCAGAAAGTTTTCTTAGTTCATCATCGTGGGAAGTCTTCCCAAAACGTTATAGAAATGAAGGATACACCTCTATCAGTGCTAGGGTTGGCCTCCGGAACGCCACGCGCTTGGCCACCATAGTAGACTCTGTAAACACGACGGAATTCAGGGAATTGTAATCCCAAACTATCACCTGAGTTTGTGACTAACGTCAGGTTGTGAAGTTCATTGACTTATCTTTTACGTATCGATATTACAGTGACGGAAAGGTTACCAAAATTAAAACCTTGCATTCGTCACATCTCTTAGAAATTCATTCGCTCAACAGAGGAACCATTCAGAACCTTCCTACCTCGTGAGCAAAAATATTTATTTAGAAATATGAATCTCTTTTGTGGATGATATCAAACTCCTGAAATTCGTTTAATTCTCCATATTAAATCAATTATCTATGCTCTTATATTGCTTCATTACTTTGTTTAACGGCAATGACTGCAACGAAGAGTGCAAATACTCTGAATTCATGAGGATAGAACTTAAGCTCCTTCGTTAAATATGATTTAAAAGTCCTTTGAGGAGATGAACGCCTCGCGGTTCCTTTTAAAGGATCCGTTAATCGGATTAGGCGCTTTGAGCTGTAGACCTTTCTTCAACTCTCGATTTTCCAGCTCAACTGAAGTGTGGTAGGAGGATCAAGGTTAAGCGGGCTGAGCAGCGATAAATCGTCTATATAAATAGAAAGGAATGCTATTCAATTCTGATTGTACCCCTTGCATATTATATACTGGAAACAATTTTCTTAATATATACTTAGATATGTAGTCGCCTACTAGTTGCCTATACCAAATCGCATTAACATTATAGACCTGCTACAGCAATTCCCAAATTATGAATCCAATCCATTCTCCAAATTCATGAAGCTATTTGTAGATGTTTCAGAAAAAGTTGGTAGTATAAGAATAGTGCGTTTGTTAGTAATAATAAGAGTAGTACGTGTATAGTTAGTTTGCTCGAGAAAGCTCGCTTTGATAGCGTTATTTTTTGTTTTTATTTTTATTTACTCTTTCTCTCTTATATGATGCAATTCATTTTACAACTTCAATTTTAGTACATCTTACTATACCCTTTCCTTATTCCCAAAATTCTTGAATCAATAATTTTTAAATTTCTGTAGTCCATTTCGCTATCTACGTATGTGCCAGCTTGTCTTTTTTTCATATTTTTCGGTTTTCCTGCACTTTAATGACATTAGCGAGAGCATTCTGTCTTCATGGAGTTGTTACAAGGATCTAGCAGAGTGGATAATATTCAGTTAGGGCACTCAGAAATAAACGACTCTTCATGGATTCAAAAATTATGTGAGGTCGTTATTAAAAATGCAGTCTTATAGAAGTTGAGCGTCTTAGAAATATAAAATAGAGTCAGATGTATCAGTTGTATTATTTAATACATTTATTTATGAAAGACCTTCAAGAGATTAGAATCCATGTAATTTATAACGAATAAGTAAACACATTGTCAGCAATTTATTTTAATAAGCAGCATAGAGTCGTCACTTAGAAATATTTTCGAGATGTTATTACTTAGTTGGATCTTTAGCGGAATTAAAGAGAAAAAATTGGTGATTGGTTGGAGAAAAAAACAGTAAGAGAAATCATAATTCAGGCAATCATATTTGGAGAGACGGACACCTAGACGGAATATGACTGAAACATTAACATAAGTGAAACTTAAAAAAGTAAGTCTGCAAAATTCCTGCGGTCACGACTACCCTTAAATTCGTTAATGGACATCTTGCCTTTTTCAAGCGCAATTCTAATTCCATCGCATTTCGCGACCACTGCGAAGTGACTTTCCAATTGATAACAGAACAGTCTCCAAAAACAATCAGAAATTGTGTACTCCGTCACTCATTGTGTATGCCCTGATTTTTGGAAGGCGAAATGCGCATAGGGAGTATACAACTTGTGACGATATTTGGAGTTTGTTCTGTCATTTATTAACTGTACCATCTGAGGTCGATTCTGTTCTTACTTTCCAATAGAAGCTAAGAGTTCCTCAATGGTTCAAGAAAGTGTCATTTTCCATGGAGTGACACAAATATATACCAACAGAAAGAGATTCATTTTGATAATTTAAATGAGATGCTTCACGACCTTAAAGCTTCCTTTTGATGTTTTAGAGGATTGTTTTCGTTGCGTTCGAGAATAGTTTACCAGAAATTTTGTCCGAGAAAAATAGTTACGGGTATGAGTGTTTTCGACCGGGTCAGAAGGAAAATATTAACATAACGTTACTGAATGGAAGAAGTCAAAGAATGAGCGGCTCTTATTCGACCCCAGGCCACAAACCACGAGGTGACATGTGAATTGGGGACCAAAAGCAGGTAACAGTCCTTTGAGTAAGATGCCTGCCCTAGAGAGATATGTAAATTGTGGACCCAAACTGTCGAAGGCATGAAGACGTACCCGTTGTGTGTTTCTGAGAAGACTGGGTAGCGCGCATTAGCCTTAGGTATGGGAAACAGAGTCACCGGACATCTGTTACATAATGGTCACACAGAGAGCCAGGGTGATGTTTTCAGCGACTCCTAGCAATAAGCATTGAAGATATATTGATGCTGATTATGTAAAAATCAACAAATTTTTAACGATTTTATGCGTGATGCACCTCACTGATAAAAATGTGCAGGTGTGAGAGATTAGAAGTAGTATTATTAAAAATGCTACGACAGCTGAAGTAACTTCGCACATATGGGCTCCCAACAAGAATAGAACCCGGGACTCCCAGGCGAACGTGCTACCCACGTAGCTATCCAAGTGAGTAGCACGTAAGAGTTTTTGAGAAATACTACACCTTCCTTAATACACTTTCCTCAATTTCCGCGGCAGAAAAGGCCACGTATGACCTAAAGATTGCATTTCCCCCATTCCTGGGTTAAACTATCACTCTTGATAGTTTCAATCTGAAATTTACTAGGATTCCAATGACATAGTTTCATTCATGTTGTTACTTGTCCCCTGTCGCATATCTAGAGGCGTCAATCAAGGTATATAAGTGATTTGAACATGTACTCATCGGTGATATAAATGCCAAACACAAAATCTTGGAATTTATTTGAAACAGTCATTCGCAGCACCTAAAAAGATCATAGGAAATTCGGTTATTGAAATATACATACATCATTGGTCCGATTGTTGTTCTGAATACTTAGCATTTCAATTTTTCACTTTTGAACATTTGACAAAGATGTCTTACTAATAGAATAACGGGAAACTAAGTGGGGATGTTTCAACTCAGTAATAAAGTATAGTTTGTAGTTAATTGGAGGTGATTATTCATTGAAATTCGGGTACTTTGTTTAAGTTTCTTCGATTTCCACTGTAGAAGAGGAGATTCTGAGAGATTGAGCTTTTTCTTAGCGATTTTCTAAATCCACTTTCCCAGCCCCTCTAATTTGCCATAAAAGAGGAAAGCGTTGGGAATGCCTTTTGCCAATCTTCGCCTCTCATCTCGCATTTGCAATTATCTTCCCCACCTTTCATCTCGGGGCCATTTGATAACAGTTTCTCCCCCTCGAGGTGGTGCACGGCGAATGTGTGCCCATTGAGCGACCAATAGGTGGCTTTGAAGGTGGACGATTACCTACATAGCGGTGGTGACCTTGGCCATGAATTGTGGAGTGGCCGTTACATAAGAGCGCTTTAATTCCGAAAGGTTTTTACGGCCTTACGAAGTTGTTACGTCTGAGACTGAAGCAATGGAATGGGAAAGATGGGCATAAAGACAAAGGAAGCTGAAGCCGTAAAGCCTTTATTTTAATGATGCACCAAAATTACGAGTATGGTTGAGGAAAAACGGTACTCTGCATTTGATTTTCCGGAGTAGAGAATGTGGGATCTACAAGTGAAGAGAACGTGAATGTATAAATAGCCGAAGAAAAGATCCTCACTACATAGTCGGAGAATAGTGTTAGAGAGAAGTACTAATATGCAATCAAATATGATTAATTACAAGTAGCCAATTAAAAGTAATGCTTTTGATACATCAGCTAAAATAAATAAACTGGAATTCTCTGAAGTCGTTACGAGAATAGGTTTTACTAAACCGTGGTTTTAAGTTACTAAAATATTTTCGCATTTTGTAACACTAAAGCCATCGTACGTGACTGAATTTTCTTATTAGAACCCCAAAAACAAAAGAAAATAGCAGTAAAGCATTTATAATAACTAAAAGATGAGCACCTACCTTGTAATGGTAGGAATGTGAGTATCATATTTACTCATAACTTATTTTTTATCGTATTTGCTTTAAAATTCAGAAAAATTAAGTCGATAAAATTCTGCGTTAGATTTTCGAATTAGAGGTCTCAAAGGAGTTATATTTCTACTTATTAGCAATTAAAAAAGTAGCTCTGCATAATTCTTTCCCTAAATTTGAAGACCCCTAAATGAGATAAATATGTCAAATTTACCTTCAATGGTGAGAATTGTTGCATCAAAGATTTTTTAGAGGTTAAGTGGAAGTTCTGATTAGAAAGATAAACATATGTTGAAAAACCAAATACTGGAAACCTTTTGGTTAACTGTTAAGTGAGTTTTCGGATCAGGTGCTAAATTAACGGAAAGTAAGAACCTCTCTGTAAAGCACAATAATTCGACATTTACCTTCTGGAAGATTAACATAGGCGAACATTGAAATGTTAGCTAAGACTGCTGTTATCTAAAAGGAGATGACAGAATAACTAATATTTTATGATTTTACATAATATGGAAAGTGAATGCTAGACTCACAAGGATATGTATCTGGCATTATGTGTATGTTTTTCCCAGAAATGCATTGACAAATTCTTTGGCATAAAAAATTAAAAAGATTAACGCTAAATATTACAGGTGGGTTACTGATGATATCTGCTGATTATTGCTCCTGGTTGATTCTTTTAACAGTAGACCAATGCTTAATTTAGGGAAAGGACAGGACTATTCAACGTTTTCTGCTATGGCAGGGTGGAACTTAATTGAAGACATCATTTTGTAAAAGTTGTATTTTTCTACGCATATACAATCAGAAATTGTGTACTCCGTCACTCATTGTGTATGCCCTGATTTTTGGAAGGCGAAATGCGCATAGGGAGTATACAACTTGTAACGATATTTGGAGTTTGTTCTGTCATTTATTAACTGTACCATCTGAGGTCGATTCTGTTCNACGACTAATTAGAGTAGCTGGAAGTTTTTACTTTACGCGCGATAAGGACGTGAGCACGTCGAAACAATTACATAAATATGTATTTAGTTGTATATACACAACTTTGCGGGAAATTGTTTGTTTGGCGAACCGAAGGATGAATATAATCAAGAATTTCAAGACTATTATCGTGTAAAAATATCTTTACGTGAGGTCAGTTGAAGAATCTATAACACCAGTACCTAGTGTAAAGCAGTGGTTACCAGTATACTATCATGCGCAACTTTTGATAACCCCTGCGTTCCTCTTCCTGCAGCTCTCCGGATTTTGATTTAATATGTTTTAGTATAGGAAGACTTCTGCATTTTGACTTATTAAAGAAGTTGAACGTGTCACGTTGCCAAAAATCGTGATATACTCAACATTTTAATGTGATTACCGTACTTAAGCCTAATTAACCTCTCCGCGCAACCAAGAGAGATTAGGGTACACCGTAGCAACAGAAATGACGAAAATTCTACACACACTGAACAAATGCTAAGCAATCATCAAGGCAGATCAAACAAAACAGCATTACTATTACCACTAGTTTTTTCAGAGTAAGATGTTTTTTAATTACTGTTTTCACAAGTTAGAAGAAGCTCTAGTTACTATGATATTAATCCTGTACAAACAGTGTAGTATCTTCTGGATAATACTTTTATCTTACATATATTTACAACTATTTTATATTACAAAGGCGGAAGATTTTTCCACGAACCGCCAACCTTAGAAAACAACAAGAGAGAACCGCTGTTGTAATAAGAAAGATGAAACCAATGTCGTAATCTATATTCATCGTTAAACCGGTGGATGACATAATGAATTAATAGAAATCATGTTTAAAACGATGATAATCCTTATTTGTACATAAACCTTGTTGACATTTATATACGTTTTATGTTTTCCTGCAGCAGGGCCAGCGATGGCGCCCGAACCCTTCCGAGTCATCAGGAGCACTCTGGTCATAGCCTTGCTGTACCTGGTTGCCGCATCCTGGGCCGTGAGTATATCTGGGTCTCGTTCATTCCCTCGGCGCCTCCCCATTCCTCCTCCCGCTTGTTTACACGCCCATAGCGACGGCGTCTGAGCGAGTGCGTGAGTAGGCACATGACGAGTGGCTGCGAGGTCAAGGGTAGGGACACCTTCGGGGGCTTCCGCTTCCACGGAGGGGATACGGTAATGAGAGGGCGGAGTGAGGGAGGGGAAATGTTATCTCACCGCTCCGTATGACATCACAGCCCAGCCCTTTGACAAGCGGCGTCTCAAAGCGTTTCCGAGAATTCGAGGTGCGACTCCTTCCTTTCAGCGTTCTTTGTGAATGAATTACGTTTTAACGCGTGTAACTGCGATTATGACGAATATGGAGAACTAGGACAACATCGCAAATCAGGCGTATTTTGTTTTTTAATTTCGGCGATAAAGCGGCGGGAGACTTATTCGTGGAATAAATCACAACGGTACGATTACAATGGAGCATACTTCCCGTTGGTCAGTTTTAATTAATTAATTAATATATTTCCCGATGACCTAACAGACATCCATTCGTTGTACAATGATAGGAGAGGCGTGAGCAGTTACGATAGAAGGGTACACAGGACCTTTCACAAACCAGAAAATCCGTTGGCCGGGACTCGAACCAGGGACTTTGGGGTTGGAGCGGTATATCATATATAGCCGATTTATATCTATATTTATAAACATACCAATAAAAAATAATTTATCAATTTATTTAAAAAAATAAATTTATAAATTATGTAATTGGTTTTCCCTGTTATTGAATTCTCGCGTCACTCCCCTTCTGTCGCTATGTCATTGAAATAGAATAATAATGCTTCTGTTCATAAACTACACCATTTAAATATTTTCCGTATCGAGATCGATACGGTAACTTTCTGTGCATATTTATCTGTATAATATGATGCATAAACCAAGTGCTTCCCAGAATCGCTTAAATCAATTCATTCATTCATTTTGATGAATTCCACTAGTTGCGAAACTTAGAAGATGAGAATAAGTGACGAAAAAATCATGGTTTTTCTTCTTTTATTTCAACTAGAAGGTGAAGACTCAACTTAATTCATGTGTGAAAACTCACTTT
The DNA here is from genome assembly GCA_000376725.2 of Ladona fulva. Classification (NCBI taxonomy): domain Eukaryota; kingdom Metazoa; phylum Arthropoda; class Insecta; order Odonata; family Libellulidae; genus Ladona; species Ladona fulva. Next base: position 259,088 of record KZ308795.1, read on the forward strand.
TTTTTAATCAAATGACTGATCATTAAACAAATCATTTTTGCTGCTTTACAAATGAAATGTTGCAGAAAGGTTTTGACACTTATTTGGTGATACCACAGTCTTATAACTCAATGTTAAAGAGGGTAAATTCAACTATCGGTTACAGAGATTACATTCTCAAATAGATATTAGCAATGCCTTAGATTAGTAATGCCTTAAATGGAAAAGACAAATTTTTACATCATAAATTTGACGATTTCCATGACCAGGAAATTTGGCGTATTTAGTTAATACTTAAATTAAAATCCTTTCAAAAGAAATTCGTTTTACATTTCATGAAGTGGGACATCATTGGAAGAATTTAGGCTCCGAATACAATCTCTGAAACGATCATATTTGCCGTTTGACGTCAATATTTTCACGAATATATGATAATTTCCATAGTTAGAGCTTACAATTTGAGTGAGTTTCGGTGACCTACTCTTTGTAAATTTATTAAAAGAAATATTTTCTCTACTTAGGATATCAGACCCTCCAATTATTGAAATAAAATGCCTCTTTTAACATATTTTGAATAATTTTTATTTATGACGTTTACTGCGGATCACTCCACCGTTGGAGTGATAAATGCATTGGGAAAGGAGATATCCGCATTGAACATGTTGAAAGTAACATATTATAAGACTATCTATTAAAGCAATATACTTCTTAGTTAAACGTTAAAATTTTTTCCATTAGTATGCTTATAGAAAACATACACTTCATACTATACAACATATTAAAAAGTTATGCGGTGAAAGTTATGAGTTAAAACTGACATTAAGACTATAAAGTTTTTATATAAATAACAAATTTTTACACCAAATACATGGGAATCCATATAGTCATGTACATAAGTATTTATTTTAGTGTAACTAAGGAATAAAAAAATAAAACATATACATGCAGTAGCATAATTCCTGGGTTTACTGTAAAATTACTAAAAAATATGAAATGATACAATGTAGGGAAATGTGATGAAAGGTCACAAAAGTGGAGAAGACAGCCGAGAGATCGCATAAAAACGTATTTCTGGATTTAAGTTTCAGGAAGAAGTTCTTTTAACTTATTATTTTGTATCCCCAGAATATATAAATAAAGAAAAGGGATTAAAAATAAGAATTAATTCTCCTTTATAACATGTTGTTACATCGATTACGAAATAAAGCAGTCTTATGTTATTCTTTATCTTATACCATAATAATGATTTTATTTGTAGCAAGGCCCCTTTAATAAATACCTTAAGAAGACCTTTAAATTTTCATGTTTAGAATTCCACATTTTCCTCTCGTTTTCTTTCAACGGATTCCTCCAATTCTCACTTTCCTTAGCTTTCTCTTCTGCTAATGAGATAAGCGTTAGAGTACACTTTCTAATCTTGGGTTCTTGAATTCCTCCACTAAGAACTTCCTTTCCTAAACATTTAGCATCTCCAGTTATCCATCGTTGACTTTTCCTTTCCAAATCGGACGATGTCTTTGTGTTTGCATAATATGACAAAATCTGAATTTATCAGATTTGTTACGTATACCGCATTTTACTTTAATTTCGGAATCATAAGGTTATTATGGAGCGTGAGAGTTTTTCAAAGTAGTTATTTTCAAAAGAAGGGATTTTATCGCCTATCTGTGCTGTGATAGTATGTTTTATTATATGATCATAGGCATTTTTTTGCGAATAGTTATACTCCTGAATATCGAAAATCAAGTTGAAGCTATACAAGGGTATTATTGAATCCTACCTGGTTTTTTTTCTTAAAATCTATTCTGTTCATGCAGCCTTTCAAGTTAGTGAAATGTTTAATTCTACAAAATCACTATAGAATTTGTATTATAAACCTATCAATTACATTTCTTTAAATGCTGAATTCTGTATAGATATCATGTTTCATTCTACATAAAGGGTAATAAAAACCTTAATCTTCCTAAACCCAGCAAGGATAAGTGTCTAAGATACAAAAACAACTGAACATTTCAAATCTTAATAATGATATACTTAAATCAGTACTTCTCACTATCTTCATTACAGGAACACATTCAATTGATTCGTCTAAATTTATTACAGAATGGAAATAAAACGAATGGGAAGGTTTAGAAGGTTTATTATTTTGGTATAATTAAACCTTTAAACCTTAAAATTTTAACCTTTAAACCTTTCGATATAATTAAACCTTTTTTAACTTATGGAAAACTAAGTTGAAATAATAATTTATCGGATAGGATGGGATTTCTAAAGTATTAATACAGTAGTTATTGGTTATTACTCTAAACTACTCCTACATCGTCGTTAATAAATATTATATTATTATGCTAATTTTATTCAAAATAATTACAATAATTATGTTTATATAACTAATTTTGGATTATGGAATATAACTAAGTGCAAAATTAGATACGATGTGAAAGAGTGAATATTCCCATCCTTCAAAACTTTGGAAAAATGCTTATTAACATAATTTTCGTTCACGTATTTATTACTCACATACTTCCTCAAAGGTAGGTTAATAAGTTAATTTAGCTTACGGTATCAGTTTTGACATTACGTCCACGATTTTCTCTCAGATACAGTTACCTTCTTCCGGGTGAAACGAGCCAATTTTAGAGTTGGCCTTGAATTTTGATGAATTTCAGATTAATTAGAGCAGTTCGGAATTCCGATGGCTAAGTCGATTCGAATCTACGGGAAACTCTTTGCGGAATATTGATCTGTACTGAAAGAATGCAGATGTTTCACAGACACGAAAAGATTTATGCAGACTTTACGATGAAACTTGTTCTATAAAGAGAACAATTTTAAGATAATTACTGATTTTATCACCATTATTTCCAGAATTAAGTTAAGGTAACAATAAAATGAACTGCTAGTCTATAAAAAATAAATTGAATGTGACTTTAAAACGCGAAATTTCAAGTGAATTAGATACCATATAATGAACGCTATATAAAATACGTAGCAACGTGTTTGTTATTTTCTCATATTCCACGTGGCAAAGTATGACTTGTTGATTTCGGAAAATGATCATAAATACCCTTACTTGTTGATTATTTTCTAATCATCCTGTATGCCTCGAATATTTCATTATTCTTGAGAATAGATTTCTCAAATGCAAACTGAAAGACCCCAATTATATCTATTTTAATAATAATTGTTATTTATAAACACAAACAACCAATCTCTAATAGAAGAAATTCCGACTAGCCGGGACTCGAACCCGGGAACATGGTGTTGGAGCACTGCTACACTATCCACTCCGCCAACAAGGTTAAATTAACAAGGTTAATGTTACTCAATTAGATAAATTAGCGGTGCCTTTTCCCACTAATAGCGAAATATAGCTGTTATCAAGAAGTAAACCTTGATACATAAAAAGAAAATTTTCCACCGCCTAGACTTAAAACAAGAGTTTTTTGACTTGGGAAACAAAGTTTACCTAAAGAAATACTGTCTTAAAATACGATAAAAGCATAACACGTTGTTCTCAGAGTGGAAATTAAGAAAAAAACATGTAATTATCATTTCAATTCTATAGACTGAATACTAAATTGCCTCCGGTAATCATCTATCTTGTAACAGCATCAAAGAAATCAAAGTGCCACTCTGTGGTGCGAATTATAATTTAATTCTTTCCGAAACCGGTACCGGCGCTTTGGCTTAAAGATTCCACTCGAGTGCAAGATCTGACGATATTCACGACTCACCGACGACTCTAATTAAGGAATCTTCCGGAATAAGGTTGTGATGCGTTAAGAACATCACGGAATGGAATCTTCGTAGGGAGGAAGCGGCAGAGGAAATGGGACAGTTTTGCGTCGGGGCAATACTGGTGAAGACCCCGTTTCGAGAGCATTAGCACGAAGAGCACGTGACTGCTGTTGATAAACGAAAATTGGCACTTGTAAGACGACGCCTTGACTGTGTCGCCGCGAATAGAAATGGCATGTGGATGAAGGAAGCGTGAGCCTTTGTGACGGTTCGCCTCGGGACAGGACACGGATGCTTGGGATGGTTTACATTGTTAGGGCCAAAACTACAGTCAGATCCGCCCCAAGGAAGTATGTAAGCTAACAAGGAAAAGGGTTTAGGTGACTTGGCACGCCGGGTTCGAGTCCCGGTCCCGTCAGACTTTTTCCATGTTCGTTTCTCCTTGGGATTTATGTAAGCCAAGTTGAGAATAATTTTGCGTGATTTATATGTAATTCAAATTAAGGCATTTTTCCAATTTAATGATTGGATATAATTTCCATTAATATAAATATTTCAATCGAGAGTTGTAATACGACAATACTGCTTGCCAAAAATTGTATTCTTTTTGTGAAGTATATGAACAATAATCAACCCTTGACTAGGGGTGTAGCCAGGGTTTCTTTCTAGTGGGGTTCTCAGCTATAGCGTAGACGAAACATTGCCTACATTCATGGTGATGGCAAACTTCTGTCCTAAATATAATACAGATGGAGAAAGATTAATATTTACATATAAACCCTTTGGTTAAACACCCAAACCCCCCTCTCCCTAGCTTCGCCACTGCCTTAGCCTCTAGTAATGTGCAATCTGACCCACCGAACATTACGTCTGGGCATTACTGTGTTAGAGGGTTAGAATTACATTACAGTTACAAGATGAAATCTTAACCGACTGAAATCACGTATATTTCTCTACGGTATATGAAACAAGATAGAAGATTAATTTTGATTGAAATTATAATGGTAAACTGGATACAAAGAATCGTGTTCCTTTCTCAAAGTTGAAGCAAAAGTATCGAGAAATTATTATTTAGTACGTGGCTTTACATACTTCGACATTTTTCCTTTATCAATTGATATCCTTTGTCAATCTGTACCTGATAGAGAAGCTAAAAAACCTATATCGTGCTTTCCGTTTAGCTCTGTAGCCTTGTTAAGTAAAATTATTCAGTTGCTCAATAGTGATGAGGAGAATTCCTTCGTCTAATTTACTCTGTGCCAGAGGTAAGGTATTATAATAGTGAGTATAATATAGAATACATAAAAAAAACTCATAATTCCATTGATGATAACGGTTCACTTAGGTACTTAATGATGATGAATTTAACAAAGGGAAATGATTGTGTAAAAGATACAGGTGGTAGAATTTTTAATCGAATACATTTTGGCGCAGGTGAGGAAGAGGAAAGGTGGTCACTCTTTTCGCAGGTGGATCTGTCTTTATTGTGGAAATAAAATTCCCTCTATCGGATAAACTTCAAAGAAACCGTTATGAAAATGAGTCACTAAAGCATCATCAAGGCTATTCAAAATTTGAAAGATTTTTCCGTTATTTATAATAAACCATAGATCTAAAGTAAGGACAACAGTATATGGGCAAAGCACATGTAGATATAAATTAAGAATGAGCATGGGAAGAGGGAAGAGACTTCTCAACTAATGTCTCCACTTTAAAATATTCTATCGAAAATTGTTCAACAATTTAGAGATTAGATATCTAGAATTTTTTAAATTGGATTTTGTATGTTTGGATTGGAATGTGTACGTTAATGAATTAATGAAATATTATTGTTATTGATGACACTTATTTTGCATTTACTATCAGTAAGCTTCTGTGAAACCCTGTCATCGTAAGCCTTACCAAGGAGGTCATGTCAGAGCAAACTCCATCAAATTTGACAGAGTTTTGATTCTATATTAAATGAAAAAGGCGATATAAAATTACACAAATACAAAAATATAGAGATTTCAAGTTAATTTATAAAAAGATACTACTTATGTTTCAGCAAAGAGATAAAAGTTGATTATTATGCTCGACTGGCATCATAAAATCATTTTTATTTCTAGTAATATTTTATACCAGAAAACATTAACCAACGTGGCATTCGTTCTGATTGTCAGACATCCAAAAGTTTCTTCTGAAATTTTATTCGTATAGATTATTTATATGAATTCATGTCTCACTATGAATCACAAGATGAATTTAGAACTTTAAATTTCACTTTAAATTTCTTTCCATGAAACAATGATTCTTCTTGTCGTACTGCCCAACATCTCTTGAAAATCTAAGCATCCTAGAAAAATCAACTTAAATAAATAATCATAATTTACGGAATATCTATAACTTAAGTTTTCAAAGTACCAAGACATTCTAAAATCCTAGTCTTTTCTTAGTTCCCGAGAGACTTCTTCCACGAAGATGTTATCGCCCGATAAAATTCAACGTTCCTTCTATTCACTCTCAAGGACTTATCTCCCTCATTCATCTATAAACTTGTTTGGAAAATGAGAACGAGAAGGCTAGAAAAACTATATCTATGATGGAAGATAAAGAAGGAACCGAAGCAGATGCATTGGAATACTACTTTTTCCGGTCTATAAAGGACCATTTTTAATAGACCACGATTTTTAGATGTGGAGGAGGAATCATGACCCCTATTATGTTCTACAGGGGTCATATTGCTGGGACCTAGATCTAGGAAGTAAGCGGCTATCAGGTTGTTACCGTGTGAGGTTTTTGAGGATAGTAAATTATGCAGCTGAAGAAATCTAAACGTGAAAATAGCCCTCAGTATTAAAATAATATTGAGCGTAAGAGTCTTTGAGTTCCACCAAAATTTGCCAGTAAAGTAAAGAACATGTTAGCGTACTCCCTCACTCCATGAGACGCATATTTGTCTATGTTTTACAGAACGTTCTCGTCCTAAATGGCGGAGGTGAGTACAATAAATTTCACGCGATTGATGATGATGATAAGAAGTTTACGAATATTTTTCCCTCGACTACTTCAAAAGTTCTTTAATATGGGTGTTCCGAAGAAGTTAATAACCGAGCATTCCTCATCCTTTGCGGTATTCTTGCTTCCCACTCGGGTGTCTTCACAAATAACTCGTTAAGGACCAATCTCTCCACGCAATACATCGGCATCGTTTTTGTCCTGTTAGCGATTAGTGAATTCCCAACGGCATGAATGAACATCAGCGATAAATCAGAAAGGAAATACGAAAGAAGGAGTGGGAACGAGGGAGTGGAGTAGCTGGGATGAACCGCAGAATTATTTTGGCAAATGAATGAACCGTGGGAAATAGAGAATGGGCAAGTTTGCAATGCATGTGAGAATATGTAGAGGGGGAAGGGAAGAAGATTATGAACTTGGGAGGAGCTCAGCAGACAATCCGGTCCTTGTTGAACATTTGTTAAACAAGAACACCTCGTTACAATGTCTTAGTTGTTGTGCGAGTTTAGGCTTGTAAGGATATGTTAAATGTATTTTTCTATCTTAAAAGTGATTATTTAAGATAAAATTTCGTTTGTGAATGACTTTTTATGAGGAAAATGCTATGATGATCATAGTACGGTTACTTAACTTTATCTGGCGAGGCATTCAATCGCTTTTGCTGTTACACGCTACGCATGCCGCTTCGAGAAAAGCAAATGGCTCAAAGATTAAAGTAATATTCAACTTGGAAAATATGTAATCTAAAAACGGAGGAAAAATAGCTGTTATAGTAGTAGTTTTTCAAAGAAAATTTTAGAAAGAAGTGAATACGTCTCTTTGGAAGTATCTCGATGAATATGTGTTTCTGCGAAGCAATTTTAACAAAACGTTTCCTCTGTTATACTATCAGATTTATCTACCTGTATCTGTTATTGATTTAGATATTTGCGTACTCTATCTTTTAATTCTATTGGACTAGATTTTAATTCTATTTCTTTATTCTTGTTAGTGAGAAAAGAACAGACAATGAAGAATTTGACAAAAAATTTCATCAAAATCTTTTAATAATCTAAGAAATCTTTAGAGTATTGTATTATACCATATAATTTAAATTAATAAAGATTGTTTCATTATTCCATATTAAGTCCAATTCTATAGTCTTTGCGGGCGTACTCTAATCATTTCCAACGAGATTAAGATTAATAAAATCATATATCGTTTACAGAAAGTAAGGCTTGGTAATAGAATATAATAAAGGATATGTATCTCTCATTTTAATAATTAAACCAAAGAATATTCAAAACAGAAAGTATTAGAGCTTACTCATTAATTTTATTACTCATTGCTTATTTTTGGGTCCTGCTTGGCTCATTGTGGATAAACACTTAATAAGGATGGAACACATTTCATTAGATTATTGAATTAAAACAGCCGACCGATTATATTCGTATTACATATTGAACATCTTTCAAGTGTCTATGTCATAGAAAAGTTGCTCTTATGATATATAGATCCTTAGGATATATTTCTCAACATCTCCGTCTCGCCTCGAGGGATAGCAGTTGTTCGTAATCTTTTATAACACTTAGGCTCAGTATTGTAACTACTATTCACTTTAGACCCCGGTATCATAATGGTTTGTTAGATTTAAATTGAAGATTACAGTTTACATCTATGCTAACCCATCATAGATACGAGAGATTAACTATAATATTTATTTTAACTTTAAAAAGATCCTTATAATACCGGTCCCTGAGGTGAACACTAGTTGAAGTCCATTTTAAGTATACGTTATAATACCGAGCCTTGTAACTGACTAAGCCTCAAACAATTCCTTCTGCCGAAATCCATTCTTGGTTACAGGTGTCTAAAACTACGGTGTGCATATAGTTCAAATGCTAGCAGCTTCTCCGATGTCCTCGTGATAATCGTTTTATAGCTCACGATGACCACGACTCACATAAGAGTAGGACATTTGGCTGTGATCGCCACTCGTGCGAGGCCGATTGAGAACTGCATTCCATTCCGTAGTCCGCTGTTGTTGAATTCTCAGTTTGATAAATTCCTTTCCGAGGGACAGGAGACCGACCGATCTTATCCACGAGACCATACGGTAAATCTTCACCAAGCGGGAGTTTCTCGCTTTTGTCAAGCGCAACCGCTCATAAGCCCAACCTCATCGGCGATTAGAGGATATCCATTGAGAGAAACTGGGAGTTTCCTCAATGGGAGTTAGAATACTCTAAATCCCGAAAAACCTAGAACAATTGATAGTATTTCCCTTAAGATATCATTTAAACCAGGTTTCCCGACCTTTATGGCCTCAAGTTCCACTTTCCAAGTCCCTAAGATATCCAAGCCACTCCGAAGTACAAAGATAATTTTTCTAATAGCCGTAATTTATATCTTACAATAACTCACTTCGCCATTGAATTGCGATGGATCTATTGTAGAATTTATTTGAAATTAAGGAAATTATCAAGAAAATAAAGAGAGGAACGAACTAAATTTAATTTAAGATATAAAAATTTTAAAATACTTTCTTTCTTTCGTCCAATAAAGATTTGAAGTAATTTCGACAAGAATCAGATTTTCTGATTCTGTTGCAGATATTGCACCTTATATTATTTCATTAAATTTTTTATATAACTTCATCTTACGTATAGTCTCTCGATTTCTTTATATCACGGCTCTGGTGAATAGAGGAAGAATCACCTACCAATAGGGGGTAAAAACAGAAAGAAAATCTGTTGCTGAAAAGGGCGGAAATGAAGAACTTTAAATACTTAGGGACTACTGGAGAATAATCAAAGGAGAAGACGAACCGAGTGGCAATCAGTAACTTCCGCCTTATTTTCTGTTATCGATACACATTGCATACATTTAGGCTGAATGCTAAGAATAGCTAGAATAATAATAGCTTCTATCTGTTAGGAAAACTATTTGATAAGATTGATGCTGAAATATGATACCAGAATGTACGAAATGTAGAACTTATTTGTTACATGTAGTAATTAGTTTGGAATAAGAATTATTACCTATTACATTCAAGATTAAAAATATCCCCCTAAGTTTTAAAATGACCTCACGTTAAGTACTTGATGGCTCTCGATGCGTGGAAATATTTGAGAAATTATTAAACATCTTTAGACATCATTCCATAATATTTTTTGCTTATTTCTGAGTATAAACCATTAAATGAATGTGATTGAATTTATTAAATTGATATGTCAAGCCACCGAGCCACGAAAAATGCTTTTAAATTTACCAAATAATATCTCCTTTTATTCAGGTCAACTATGTTGAATTAATTTTTGCTGGTATAAGTAAGAAATATTCGGAGGTTTTCCGCTTAGTAAATTCATACATACGTTACAGGATATTGCGAATGATTCCTATTAAGATGATCTAAATGTTTCCATTTTGAAATTCATCGCCCACAATATTTTCTCACATCAGCATTCTTCACTCCCTCAAACAATGGCGAAATATTGCAGAATGTTTGATATTCAGATTTTATTTTCTATTCTTTTCTTTGTGCCTAATTTTCTTTCCGCGAGCTTTTCTTCCTCTGTTATCCGTGATCTTAATTATAAACTTCGGGCAAAATTCTCTAAGTAAACCAACAATCTAAGGGTTTATAAGAGTTGAGAAAGACAATGATGGAGCAATTTATTTACAGTTATAGCTGCAAATCGTTTCTGAATATATTAGGAAAAGATATTTCCTTACGTAATTCATAGACCTTTCCATACGTAAGCATTCCATTACCTCTGCCAAATCATTTTTAATAAATAATTATCTTATTGATCGATACTACTATTTAAAAAGAAAAATCAAAGTTCAATAGGTATTGTGGATGCTTTTTTTATTATTAATATTATGTTAACGGAAGCAATAGTCCCCAATTATGTCAGTTTTATAAATTTCGGCGAACCCAGACGCAAAGGATGATATCTGGAAAAACTCGGTTAGCTGGTAAACGAACCTAGAACCTCAGAGTAAGAACGCTAGTGCACTAACCATTCCGCGGTCGGTGTCTATAAATACCAGTCATTTTTATAAGCTAAGGGGTAGAAGAGGTATTTAATTTTATATATCGAGAGAAAAATTTTACTTAAAAGACTAATAAATCGAATTAAAACTTCTTATCTACTCCGTTCTGATTGAGAGAAATGTAAATGAATATATGTTTATATTCATGACCTTCACACACGAAAATATAACAGAATAACATCTGCAACAATAGGGAGTATCTTCATGCCTGAGTTACTCTGCTAAATAACGTCGGGATGACACAATCCGCTATTAAAATTCAAATCATCGCCGCCATTACCATCTCACGCGTGAAAAAAATTCACGCAGTGGGAAAAAAACGCACGTGTTACCACTAGATGTGACCTTTTCATCGAGGCGGAAGAGATGGAATACCAAGAAGAAAAGCGACTGTGGCCCAAAAATTCTTCACTCTTTGTGAAAAATCCTCACGGTTGGAGAGCGCCAAGTACATATTCATAACAGAAAAATAACAGGTGGGAGGAGGGGATGGTGTCAGTGGGTGTACGTCAGGCATTCCATCGGAGGATAGGGGGAGGGGGCGTGAACTCCGTGGACCTTGGCCGATCTTATGATATATAGATCCTTAGGATATATTTCTCAACATCTCCGTCTCGCCTCGAGGGATAGCAGTTGTTCGTAATCTTTTATAACACTTAGGCTCAGTATTGTAACTACTATTCACTTTAGACCCCGGTATCATAATGGTTTGTTAGATTTAAATTGAAGATTACAGTTTACATCTATGCTAACCCATCATAGATACGAGAGATTAACTATAATATTTATTTTAACTTTAAAAAGATCCTTATAATACCGGTCCCTGAGGTGAACACTAGTTGAAGTCCATTTTAAGTATACGTTATAATACCGAGCCTTGTAACTGACTAAGCCTCAAACAATTCCTTCTGCCGAAATCCATTCTTGGTTACAGGTGTCTAAAACTACGGTGTGCATATAGTTCAAATGCTAGCAGCTTCTCCGATGTCCTCGTGATAATCGTTTTATAGCTCACGATGACCACGACTCACATAAGAGTAGGACATTTGGCTGTGATCGCCACNCAGGTGGGAGGAGGGGATGGTGTCAGTGGGTGTACGTCAGGCATTCCATCGGAGGATAGGGGGAGGGGGCGTGAACTCCGTGGACCTTGGCCGATTGCGTGAGAACAGTCCCAGTGATGGTGATGAGGGGGGAGGAGGAAACATTTTGTGGGTCACTCTTGGAGGATACGGAAGGTACCCTACCCTTGTTAATTTTTCCCTCCGTCTTCACTCCAGTGAGATATGTTTGATTTTACGCAAAGGACGAGTTGAGTCTTCGAGTTCTGACCAAGGATGAACCGTAAAACGTCAGGTGACAGACGAAGGAAATACTCAGAAATAACGAGTCATTATAATTTAACCGTTAAACCCTAAAATGGGGTGTTTTTATTGGGTACTCTCGTTCCTGTTTATTACCATTTTACATTTGAACCAATTTTACGAAAAGTATCGAGCTAACCTTAATGATAAAACATCTATTTGTCACAGAAATTAGGAAGGTCCGATTATCATATGATTAAAATACAAATCACAGCACTATTACAGCGACAGTAATGAATACTAAGAAATAGGTAAAAGAGTTATTAAGGAAGAGGAAAGCATCAGGTAGATCTTGTAACAGGTGGTCGGTAAATAATTTCTTCGGGTTTTTCATTCCTCACGAGGAGTTCAGCGGAAGAGGAAATGATTGACCTTCTTGAGAGCTAGAGAATATTTCCAACAGATGTTAAGTTTCCGCGGTTTATACGAAATATGGTATCCTTCAACATAATCTTCTGCACGTCGTAAAATCTGCTTTCCTTTTACATGCTGAGTAATAGTTTGGCGCTCTTGCATACAAGTTCAATTTCAGCTGTCAACTGTTTAAGCTGGGTATCTTATGGCTCAAATCACTAAGTTTGATTTCACTTTACATCCTCATATAATTAATGCGTAGAAAAAAGAGATAAGTTCTACATTTTTCGAACAACTCTTATCTCAGGGAACTTAGACTTGACCGATTCATACCAGAGGTGTTGAAGTAACTTGTATTGTATATCTATTAATAAGTTCCGTCCAATAATCAATTCCTTTCCAGAATTTCATTACTTCGATTTAAAATGGAATATGTGTTATTTCAATCATTATTAAATGATTCTGTTTAGGGGGTAAAAACAGAAAGAAAATCTGTTGCTGAAAAGGGCGGAAATGAAGAACTTTAAATACTTAGGGACTACTGGAGAATAATCAAAGGAGAAGACGAACCGAGTGGCAATCAGTAACTTCCGCCTTATTTTCTGTTATCGATACACATTGCATACATTTAGGCTGAATGCTAAGAATAGCTAGAATAATAATAGCTTCTATCTGTTAGGAAAACTATTTGATAAGATTGATGCTGAAATATGATACCAGAATGTACGAAATGTAGAACTTATTTGTTACATGTAGTAATTAGTTTGGAATAAGAATTATTACCTATTACATTCAAGATTAAAAATATCCCCCTAAGTTTTAAAATGACCTCACGTTAAGTACTTGATGGCTCTCGATGCGTGGAAATATTTGAGAAATTATTAAACATCTTTAGACATCATTCCATAATATTTTTTGCTTATTTCTGAGTATAAACCATTAAATGAATGTGATTGAATTTATTAAATTGATATGTCAAGCCACCGAGCCACGAAAAATGCTTTTAAATTTACCAAATAATATCTCCTTTTATTCAGGTCAACTATGTTGAATTAATTTTTGCTGGTATAAGTAAGAAATATTCGGAGGTTTTCCGCTTAGTAAATTCATACATACGTTACAGGATATTGCGAATGATTCCTATTAAGATGATCTAAATGTTTCCATTTTGAAATTCATCGCCCACAATATTTTCTCACATCAGCATTCTTCACTCCCTCAAACAATGGCGAAATATTGCAGAATGTTTGATATTCAGATTTTATTTTCTATTCTTTTCTTTGTGCCTAATTTTCTTTCCGCGAGCTTTTCTTCCAAGAGCAGAATTCTGTTATCCGTGATCTTAATTATAAACTTCGGGCAAAATTCTCTAAGTAAACCAACAATCTAAGGGTTTATAAGAGTTGAGAAAGACAATGATGGAGCAATTTATTTACAGTTATAGCTGCAAATCGTTTCTGAATATATTAGGAAAAGATATTTCCTTACGTAATTCATAGACCTTTCCATACGTAAGCATTCCATTACCTCTGCCAAATCATTTTTAATAAATAATTATCTTATTGATCGATACTACTATTTAAAAAGAAAAATCAAAGTTCAATAGGTATTGTGGATGCTTTTTTTTATTATTAATATTATGTTAACGGAAGCAATAGTCCCCAATTATGTCAGTTTTATAAATTTNCAGTAGCGTGGAATGTCCTGCCTGGAGACCTCAATGCTCGTTGAAGCGCAAGGGAATTGATTACGCGACACGCGCCGGGAACGGAGTTTAACGGGGAAAACAGCCATGAATAAAACAAGATAAAGCGATCGCTGGATTCGAATTATATATATAAGCGCGAGTATAACTCGCGCTTATTTTAGATTTGATAAACAGTATTACAGTTTCCCTTTCTTACTACATGTTGACTGCTATGAAATACTATGATAGTTCCATTACCATACGTCTGAAACAGCAAATCGTAACTTTACAGTAAATAGCATCAAAATCTTAATATTATACTGCTCAAAAGTATACGATTAGTATAAATTTAACACATTTTATGTAGTTTTAAGGAAGGTTCTTAGTTTTAATTCAAAATCATTCTTTCAGAGCACCATACCTTTTTCTCCGATACATAATTACAGATGATCGACGAATTCAAAGGAATTTTTGTTTTGCATTCTAAGAGTACCCGGCGGAGAAACGGGGGAGATATAAAAAATTGAAAATATGCTTTCAATTTGAAGGGTGAGATTCCGAGTATAGACGAACTAGTGAAAGAGGCGGTCACGTGACCTGTAGGTAATTTACTATATTCTCGGCCAAGATACAAATACTTTGCGTACCATATTTTTGGAATCATAACGCACTACCGTAAAAGTTCTAGTACGTATATTTACAAAGCGAGTGCTATTTTATCGGGCTCAAATTTCGAATAATTTTTCAAGTAAATTAATACTCATTTTTTTTCCTGCCTCAGTGTATGTAATGAGTAATGAGACAGTGCCAATAAATGTTTGTAATTGCAGTAGGTAAATTACTGATATGATAAGATAATCGGAGCAAACTTTGCATGATGCATCGTGCGTCTGGTAAAATGAAAGAATTGCGGAAGTGAACAGGCATATATGACAGAGACTCAAACCCGGCTCCTCTAATCAAACAATCAGGAACAGCTTCATCACTCCGTATTTAGGTAAATTGCCATCAATCGTTTGGTATCTCCGCTTTGCAACATTAAGTTTCTGATAAATTTAGTATGGTTTGGAATGTTAGGATTTATTCATCGGTTGATTCTGATTATATGACGACCCCTAAGAGCTTCCTTTTCTAACTAAGGGCCTAACGAGGCAAAATAGTGTTTAGATATCGACTCCTGGTCTCATCCTCGTGCCTGCGGAAGTCAGATTCACGAAAACTTTCCCCAAACAAAGGAGCACCTCTTACCATTGTGATCTGTCATTTGGCAAGCGTTTAACAGACCCAGAATGTTTTCTCCGAACACAATACACTTCGAGCGACACACATTCCGATAGATTCCGCGCGGGATCACGCTGATAATTCGATTTTACGCGGAACAATCGTGTGTGCGAACAGAAGATTTTTGAGAGGATTGGGAATGGGTTTGGAATGGGCATGTTAAAGGGGTATATGGAATTTAAATGGGAGATGATGGAGGGGATATGAGAGGGAATTCCTCGAGAGAAGTGTGGCCGCTCGTATTGGGGACAAGAGGTGCGGACTTTTTGTTTGGTTGCCATGAGCGCGGAGAGGCTGAAAAACGCGGCGAATAACGGTCCCGCCGCACACTAAGGACCGAAGGAAAATGAATAACAGACGCATGTAAGGGAGTTCGAAGACTTTTTTTCACTTTGTCTTCCAATGGCGAGAGAAAGATAGAGAGCTAATGAGTGAAGAAAAGACCGCGATGGGAATTAGGAGCGGTGGAAAGAGACGGCGGTCCATTGCGGATGGTTTCTTGAAGATGACGCGGAGGGGGAACGAGAAGGGAGTGAGGGAAAATGTGGAGGGGAAGACACAGGGTCTTTGGTTCACCGTTAAAATGGGTAATTCGATTCGAAAAACGAATGTGTGCGTATTCAATTCGAAGCTCGGGTTGGCGCGGTCTTCCTTTATAGTGTAAAAAAAGGAAGCGTATCGGAAACAATGTGGGCTATTTAAGGACGATCTCTATCAGAATATTTTATGCGTTCCCGTAACGGTAAACATTACGCGCGTGTTGTAGTAAACATAACCTACAAATATGGGATGCACCTAGGAAGCCTATTTTGGTATCGATCTTTTTTACCTCACGATTAGGAATTATTTTTGTTGCTGTATTCTCCTTCACGCGCGAGTAGATTTTCGAGATTTTTCCGTAGTGCAGCTTAATTGTAACAAGAGAAATTTCATTTTTATGGTGGCATTATTACAGAGTTAGCTTCAATAACGACATTATTTCTCTTAGTCTCGGTATTGTAGAGTACCGTTGAAATGGAATTTAACTACTGTTCACTTTAGGGCACCGTATTATAATGGTTTGTTAGAGATAAAGTGGAGGTTCTAGACCTAGCTATTCCATCATATGCATAGGAGAGAGACTATCGTATTCACTCTAGCTTTAACATTCAATTATAATACCGGTCCCTGAAGTGAACACTAGTCCTTTTAACCATACTTTATAATACTGGACCTTAGTTTTTCACTCTCTGAATTTTTGTGCCCGTCAGCCGAAAAAAACCCAAATGAAGCAGAGTTCTGTCTCATTAATCTCTAAATATTAGGTTCTTACGTTAAGTTACTATGTTTACCCTACCTTAAGTAATGCTTATAATGAGAATAGAATACACAAAGTAAGTCGATAGAGATCTTTTCTCTAAGTATTGCATTCTCTCATGATTCCCTGATAAGCGAAAGCACTAACAGCGCAAAGGTTTTAATTCGAACCATGATGTTTTAAGTTTTCTAATTCCTTGCGATGCATCCCAATGTCCGAAGCTTGATCACAGCAATCATTAATTACTCATAAACAACGAAGCCTCATTTTACGTTAAACAGAGTTAGGATTGATTTTCGATATTCTTTCATAAACTTTCAAAAAATGATCATCTTAATTTTTAAAGTATTCAACTCTCCCATGAAAATGTATGAGCATAGAAACGTCACGAAAATCGTTAAATAGAATTGCACCATGTTCAAATTAGCTTTGTTGATTGAGTATCATCTTTTGGAGTAAGAATTGTTGAGTCCAATTATCGCTGCATCTCTAATAACTTGGTCTTTTGATGTAAACAATGGAATAAGGCTGTTGACGTCTGAAAGGAATTCAAATAAATCTGCGACTGAAGGAAAACGGTCATCGCCGAGGATGGATACTTCTCCAACGCTTTGATTGCGTACGTCGCAATTATAAAATCCGAATATCCATAGAGCGCTTACTACAGCATTCACTTGGTTTCATTAGCAGACCTCGTGTGTCATCCGCCATCCAGTAGCGTGGAATGTCCTGCCTGGAGACCTCAATGCTCGTTGAAGCGCAAGGGAATTGATTACGCGACACGCGCCGGGAACGGAGTTTAACGGGGAAAACAGCCATGAATAAAACAAGATAAAGCGATCGCTGGATTCGAATTAATATTAATTTGTGTCCTCTGAAGGACGTTAACATCGCAGTCAAACGGAAGCACTGCCTTAAGTAATTTGCATTCATCGTGAGAATTCGGATATTCGGAAAGCAAAAAGGATCTTGGCGGTGTATACCGTTGCATCACACAATGCTTCCTTGTCGGAAAATTGGGTCAGGTCAATTAATTCGCCGTACGTCACCAACACGAATTGATTGAAACATGAAAGAGACTCACTGCATCAGTATCGCTTGTTCATTTACATTTTATTGATTATCCCATACTGTCGCAATCGCAGTTAATAAATCGTCAAGAAATATTCTGAAGAGTTGATTTAATGTTTCATTTTCTTTAGTTAAGGATTTATATTATGCAATATCAAACATAATAGAAACGAAACGTGATGTTATTTTATTTATCCTATTTTGGAAAAATAAATTCTTTAAGCAAAACTTATAAATTTTATAAATTAATTTCACAAATTTCCTTCTGCACTCTCTTCGAGCTGGAGGAAATCATTGTCATGTATTATCTGTGTGAAATTCAATCTATTTATGGGACGAGAAGTACAGGCAGGACATAGATTCAAACCCGGATCTTCCACTTCCGCATGGAGCTCTCAAGGCAGTGCAATTTCCATCTCCAGTCTCACTGAGAGAAGATGGCGAAGGTCAAAGGTGACAACATCTGTGTCTGTGAATGGAACTGAGTTTATCGAAAAGCGGCACACTTTCATAAGCGACAAATTTACGAATAATCTAATTATTTATATCATCATTATGATCTGCTTATGGAGGAAAACCAACTAAATCCTTTCTTATCACGTGACCCATCAAAGAAATTCTCCAAACCGTAAAATATCAGCTCAGAACAAAGAAACAAAAATCGACTTAACGACGATACGCACTTTATTGCTACGCTACATTAGCTCGTGTCATAATTCACCGCGGCAATTATTGAGAAATCTAAGGTCGAGATCAAATCAAAGGTTCTTGAAACAAGAATCTCTAGACAATGGTAACTCATATCTCAATCTTTCGATAGTAGTTTTCAGCAAATAATTTGATGAAACATATGTAATGCACATGCGGAAAAAGTATGTTTTTGTTATTCAAGATTATTCGCTCAGAATTTAGAATGTTAGAATAACTCTAAGTTTTCATGTACCTCACAGAATATCTTATGGAAACTATATATTCTATTTATTCAAACTATATGACTTCTCTTTTGATGTTACATTTATACTCCGGGAGACACTCTTTTTACCTCTAATTAAGAAGTAATCAAAATTATTCTCGAAATTGAGAAATAAGGTTTGTTTAATTTTCTTTAATTTTACTTCCTGGTACTCTCCTCTGCTTACAAAGCGTTGCGTATTTATGAAGGGTAAACTAACTAACATACAGAGTAGGCTAGTTCAACCCGCGGGCTCTCTAAGCTCATCCATGAGGTCTGACCGGTTACGAATGAGCGATCGGTCGAAATATCCGTAAAGTATAATAATGATGGGATGATGAATTTCCTAAGCTCAAAAACTTCGTCAATTTACTGCTCAAAAGACAACTATAATTTTGGTTTTTGATTTTAAATCACCATGAAGCATCGTCTTTCCTCTGCAGCCACTGTCACTGTTGATCACACTTTCAAATTTAAAGATATTATGTATTGGTCCACTATTCAATTACAACATTTGATGCTAACTCTTTTGTTTGACATATGAACGTAGTTTTACTGTGTTTCTGTGTCTTTCGATTTTTTATTCTAATTAATAAATACTATATGTTTAAACTGCAGAACAATTGGGAGAGTCGTTTTTCTTCTTCCAACAGAGCAAGGGTTGCACGAATCAAGGGTCCTACGCCCTTGAGGAAACTTACAATACGATCCTCCGATATAAAAAAAACTGGACATCCATGATCTAATTATATTTTAGACACTTGACTACTATTTTCTCACTGTTAGTGGTGTTGTTAAAAGTGATATGATAACATAAGTTATTTCGCACTTGTGAGCTTGCACAGAGAATCGAACCTGGGACCGCTTTCACCAAAAGCAAACGCGCAACCCACTCGATTATCTTGAAGTCCTTTTCTCAATGTTTTTTAGTATGTCTGTTTCTAGAGTTACTCATTTGCTTTAGTTTAGTAGTAAAAACGGATGGACCACCATGTGCGCGGACATACGCTTAATCTTGACGATAAAATTATAGGTACGATGATCAAATATAAATATAGGCCAAAAATTCTTCCAACCTGCCCTTATACAATATAAACTTAATGGTCCCGGCGCTTAATCATAACCCTTCTTATTCCGATAAAAAGTAATTTACCGGTCCTCCATCCATAAAATTATATATTGCGTCACTGACCATTAATTTTTCCCGGGAGCACCTCCAAGCGACTTGCAGAGGAATGCCAATAAGCAGAGAGAGTCAGGTTGACAATCAGATGAACTCTTTTTCCATCGGATTATCCACCGTTTCCTTTTCTCTTTAGCGTCCCTGTGTATATATTTCCTGTGGATTTCACCCCATCCTCTTCCCCTCTCCATCCAATCCCCCCGTTTCTCCTTTGCTCTGCCCGACCAGCCCCGTTATCCCTTTCAGTATAGAAATGGTACAGGAAGTAATATGGGTTCGGCTCGTGTGTGTGAGTGCGGCGTGGAGCTATAACCCCTCGGGGAAATGTTAACTGTATCCCATTCGGAGAAAATAACCGGATTTTGATTCTTACTTCTTCCCTCTCTCTCAATCTCCGTTCCCCTTCTCCGTTCGCATCTCTCACCATCCTTTTTCCCGCGCGTCCTTCGTAATCGAAAACTACGTCGATTAAAAGAGATTCGCGCCTCGGGAAGAGATTTTGCGGCCCCATTTGACTCCCTCTTCCGCGGCGATTACGAGGACCGAAGAGGCCGACCATTAATCTGGGATGTTAACAAATTGTGGCGTAAATGGGCTAATCGGGCATCTGTTGCCTCCAAAGCCAGAGGTCGTCGGTGTGGATGGATCAGAAGGCTTGGCCGATGACAGTAGAGACTTTACGGTGGAGATTCGTTTCGTTTGATGAGAATTTGTACAGTTATCTCGCTTCAGTAAAATCATCGATTATGGGTTATTCCCCGTTGAATGAACTGTTACGTCATTCCGGCCCATTGGATGATATCGGTGAGAAAAAGGGCCGAAACACATCTCACAGAGGATTGGCATGGAGAAGTTGCTTCTAAGACATGCGTACTCAGGTGTGAAGACTAATTAATTTCATGATAATTAAACTAAAAATAGATGTAATATCACTGATTTTCCGCCTCCTTTCAAAAAATATTACATTTTTTTATAACATATTTTATATAACATATTTTTTCACGTCTGTGACACCCCCTAAGTAAAGATGGACCACTTTTTCTTTAACCCGAAATTAAAAATGATTTATAGACGAAATTCATATTTTTACGATTAAATTGATCATATCCATCGAGTGAAGGGATCCAATTACATTTTAAAATCCCTCACTACGGAACGATCAATCAATCATTGTTTCAGGCGTATCGCTTTTTCTTTAGTTCTGAAGGCGAATTGCCTGTTGTTTCGCGTAACATCGGCGTCGCCATCAGCATCGCCAAAATTAATCCAAAGGTCACTTCTGGACTATATGTTTAAGTTTCATCCTATGTGCGGAAACAATATCAAAGTGTGCTGAGGGTGTTTTTTTGCTATATTCACACTTTTTCCTAGTTTCATATGAACGCAATCTGCCAGCAAACAGGCGAAGGATCCTGATTGCAATCTTCCGCGAGTTCTACGGGTTAAAAATATGGAAACTGTAAATATGAATCAGAATTAATTAAACTGGAATGTTTGGGCTAACTACTCGCGTCATTTTTCAGTTATTTTGGGAATGTTGATGAACGATCGAACTGAATACATAAGTAATCATTAAAAGAAAAAAAAGTCTTCAAAACGGTAACATTGGCAATTCCGTTTTTCTCTTGCCGCAGGCGGAAGACAACAGAGGCGAATCTGGGAAGGTTGAGGTGGTGGAGGCTGTGCCCGCTTCTGCCCTCGACCTACCCAAGGAAGCGCAAAACCGGGAAGACTCCAATGGCGACCAACTGGCCCTTGAATCCGTCGATGGCGACGGCTTCTTCGGCCCCTCTGCCCTCTCCGCTGGTATTGGTGTCCCGGTAGGACCATCTTTCTCCAAAGGGGCCGACGGAGCCTCCAACAAGATCCACGTTGCTGAAGATGGAGGAGCAGATTTCGCAGTCAATGGAGTAACGGCCGTGGGGGCCTACGGACCGCCAGCAGATACATGGCCGGCACCCACTGCGGACATGCCCAAAATCATCTCCCTCGATGTCAAGTGTGAGAAGAATTCCATGAAGGTACCCGCTTACTTTAAGTTTTTTTCATCGAGGGTTATTTGATAAATGAACATCGTTATTCATGAAAGGCTGTTACAGTGTTTTCCAAGCTTTTTACCTGGTAAATTATCAACAAGAAAATTTCTGTTTGGAGCTATGTTACTAAGGCTCGGTATGATAATGTAAAATTAAAATGGACTTTAACTAATGTTCACTTTATGGCCCAGTTTTCCATTTTTTTGCTAGAGTTAAATGCTGATCCATCTTATATATTTAGGAGAATAACTATAATCTTATTTTACAAATTCTTATAATACTACACGCCTTAAGTGTACTTTAGTTAAAGTCTATTTTAAGTATTCATTTTAATACCGGGCCTAGTATTTTGAATATAATTTCAGTGAAGTGAATATCTGTCGATTTTCTTGGTAAAATGGCCACAGCTGGTCTCCATTCTCAAATTTTTGAATGTGCTTCTAATAAATTTGATATTCAGTCACGAGATTTTACTTATTTTGCGATTTCTTTGAAAAATTCATCCCAGCAAACAATTGCTTAAATAAGTTACTCCTACATACGATTAAATATATATTCGTATGTGATCACTCGTATATATTCATTATCTCCGATATTTATTATGTCTTCAACCATTACGACTTATTTACGAATTATAAACGTTTGTTTTCAGGTTTTCCTAGGTTTCGACAAACCGTTCTACGGGATCGTGTTCTCAAAGGGTCACTTCGCCAACGCTCATTGCGTTCACTTGCCAGCTGGACTCGGCAGAACTTCGGCCACTTTCGATATAGGAGTGAGGTCCTGTGGAACGACTGGAAACACCGAGAACGGCCTCTACGGGTATGGTGCAGACTCAGGCTCCGGGACTTACTTTGAGAATACTGTCGTTATACAATACGATCCACAGGTAAGAGATTTTTACGAATGTCAGATAAGAGGAATCTAATAAATTGAAATCTACATTCTGGTACATTTTCCTTTATACCGTTGCTTGCCACTGAGCTATGTACTGCAATCAATCAGAAGGATTTTTGCGTAATAGTAGCATTAAACGTTTTATATTTGCTGAAATTGATGTTACCACGTAGTTATCATTCAAAAATGTCCATGATAGCACACGTAATATGTCTTTATTGATTGATGTTTTCCTGAAAATCATCTCACATTAATTCCAAGTTTGACTTGAATGCATGTTAGCATATCAGTGGTGAAGGGAAAAAACGAACATAAGATTAATATAATGTAATAGCGATTAAGATAATTCTATGCAAATGAGTATATTCATAAATAAAGCTCAAAAAAATTTTATTAAGAAAAAGCGACCGTTTTAAAACATCTGAATTGCTGAAGATGAACACTGATGAAGATATGAATTAGCGATCTAAGTGTTATCGACTAAAATGCAAAACTATGCAAATTTGTTAATGGCATTAAAACAGTAAAAGTCAATGTCAGGATTTATTAATTAAGAGATACGAAGAGAATATGGATAAATATAGGAATCATTGTAACATCCGACTGAAAGCTGTGAAACCTTAAGACGAAATATCAAACGCAATATATTTCAATTCCAGTTAATTTCCTTTGTTGATGACACTGACAGCTTGATACGTCTCCGAGTAAACTGTGAGGTATTTGTAATTTTTAATACCTATGATTTACATCTATAAATTTATAACTAGGAAATGCCGGGAAAATTTATAAATTCTTTAAATACTCTAGTTAATGAAAAAAGAAAAATTACATTTAGATTTATGCCAAGAAAAAACGGACATGAAAAAAGACTGACGGAACTTTTTGTGGGACGGGACTTATTTTCTTCTTTAATTCTTAGATTTATAGAGTCCTCAAGCGAATTCATATAAAATCGTTGAAATCTGAAGAATCCGATTTTTTTAACATATCAAATTGATCGCCTAACTCCGTTTTCTTTGAGAGAATTTTTTTAATAACAGCGCAAAATTTAATTGTCCTCTCTGGGAACAGAATCTACTTAGATTGAATATGTGTATGACTCGTAAAAATCTTTTAACTACGCGTAAGTCTATTTTCATTTACAATTTAATGTCATGTATGCATATTGATGATCGTTTAACGATATTGAATTTCTAGATTTTATAGAAAGGAAACTATTATATATGAAGTGAGTGAAGTTGCCTGCCAAAAGTCATTATTAGTCTTCATTAAATAGAGATTGAGACTAAAATGTCTTCTTCCATCTAACCTGTCATCAATGATAAGAATAAAAACATAAATAAATTTGTAAATAAAAATAGAGAGGAAAAACTTACAAAGTTGTGTATGTACATAAAACTCCTTAGTAATATCTTAGGAAAAGTATTCACAGTAGGAAAACACCCGAGTGAAGTGAAGTGAGTAAAGAAGGAGTGAAAGAAACTGAGCAAACCTACTGACAATACATGGTAAAATATGGGAAGAAAACTGTGTGTAGTATGGAAATCACTTGAAGAGTACTGCAATAAAAATTAAAGTAAATACAAGAGTTACATAATATGATAGCAATTGCTACATACGTTGAAATTATTCTCATCTTATAAGAGTTGTTTTTAGTAGTTTAGTAGTTATTCGTAGCTAAGGTCATTTGTGCGGTTTTAGCAGTACATATATAACAGGCCTTTAGTGTGTTTTTTACATCGAAACTCTTGAAAAACATTTCAGCTCCACGCTTTGGGAACACAGACACTGTCTCGATATGCGACGCAGGATCTCCTATGGGAGAGTCTCTTATTCCATGACATTTTCGTTCCCAGGTTCAGGAGGTGTGGGATCAGGCACGAAAGCTCCGGTGCACTTGGCACGACCAGTACGAGAAGTCCGTCACATTCCGCCCGTTCCCAGTCGACATGCTGGATGTGGTGAGAGCCGACTTCGCTGGCGACAACGTTGGATGTTGGATGCAAATTCAGGTGCGAGATATGCACCTCGATTCATGGAAATCGAACTTCTCGATCAATCGATTGTCGATTACATATACAATATCTACAAGACTATTTTCTGTATTGAAAAAGTTTTAACGACCGATTCACCGAGATGTAATTGAATTTCTCTAAGTTTGTTATAATGTCTTTAATCAAGATTGTGATTACAAATTTCCATTTTCTTGTTTAGATTTAGCCTATTGGCGAATAAAATTTTTGAATTCCACTTTAAATTATTAAGATAAAGTTTGAAGAATCGTTTGAAATCTTTCAACGAACGAGCTTTAAAAAAATATTAATTCGCTCGCATTGAATATTTCCGTTATGTTACAATGAGGGTGTTATAATTTCTTTCGGCTATTTTTCTTGCAATTTATTGTAAATATTTTCTTAAAGAAACTACTGAAATAGCTATAGATATCTGTCATTATTTTTGTGCTAATGTTCATTAAAATGATTCTAAGGGATGGCATTTTGGTTTAATGAACACTAGGAGTTTCTGTAGGGCATAAGTCATTCTTTAATATTTTGGGTGAGGTACTATAATTATATTCTTAATCTCAGAAAATAAAAAACTTCATCTTTCAGGTTGGACGAGGTCCATGGGCTTCAGAAGTATCAGGTTTGGTGAAGATAGGGCAGACCATGACGATGGTCCTTGCTATTAAGGACGATGATTCCAAATTTGACATGCTGGTGCGCAACTGTATGGCGCATGATGGAAAGAGGGCCCCGATCCAGCTGGTTGACAGGCGAGTTATATTTTAAAGCAGTACGGATTTTTTTTGTTAAGATTTTTGGGTTTTATGAAGGTTATATTGGAGAACTTTTGATAAAAATAAAATAATAATATTTTTACATTTACCTCGGGCTTATTTGTAAAATTATTAATTTTTAATTTGTTGGTATTGGTTTTAAATTATCTATTTTCTATTTGATTACCTTTAGTTTTACAAAACAGTTTGCTTTTTAATTTAATTAATAATTGATAATGGGATGAATTTAAAGAAAATGTTCAGATTAAGCCAAAAGCAAACAAATATTACGCAGTTTATATAGAAGAATTAATCTTATTTGAATAGGATGTGTCCAACTATACTCTAACTCCGACAAACTAAACTTTAATCATACATATAAAGTTGAATAAACTTCAATTAATAACGACGCCAATTAATAAAGTAATCTAACTTTAAGAACATTAACAGTTATTGTCGAATCTGAAAATTGTTTAAACACCATTAGCTTTGGTTGAGAAGGCAATAGGACCTTCAAATTCTTAATAATAGCATCTGAAGATTAATTGACATTTTACGATATATCTGTTACATAGAAGAGGCTGCGTGGTAAGGCCGAAGCTGATGTCAAGATTCACCAAGATTAAGAACTTCGGGGCATCGGCGTCAGTGCTCTCCTACGCGCACTTCCAGGCGTTCAAGTTCCCTGACTCCATGGAAGTACACTTCCAGTGTACCATTCAAATCTGCAGGTGAGCATACAAAGTAGTAGTGAGTCATTTTTGAAAGTGCTTTTAGAATTAAGTTCATTTCGCACGTGAGCCCCCAGAGGGGAAGCATTCACAGACTTGCTAAATATTTTGGTGTTTAAATGCTAATTAATTAAGGAGCCTTTAGATTTAGACCATCACGTGTTCATGGTCTAAGAAAATCATCTCGTAAGGTTGTAAAATTTAGCAGCTAATTAAAAGAATTTTAATCCACCTATTTTCATGACTCCTTGTAAAAGTATCGTGCAAACAAAACATTTGAACTGCAGTCACGAGATATTATTTCTTAACTTGTATTCCTTTTGGAAATAAAAATTCAGTGGGATTTATTTTACATATTTTTATGGAATCTTCTTTCTTGATTTCTATTAGTGATGCATTTAACTGGGATCTCTAGCGGTAAACAAGTTTTATGTGATTTTTATCGTACTACAAAATAAAGATTTCTTCAAAACTAATATCGTTTCTAGATAATTGCTGATCAGTTTTTAGAAAAATAACACTAATTAAAATTTACCGTGCAAATCCATTACAAAAAGAATAAGATACTATGATTTACAATATTTTCTGCGTGAAAATTGCAACTTGTTATTAACTGAGATTTATTCATAGAAATTTTGCATTATTACAGTAGGAAAAATATTTTCAACAAACGTTAACGAGCAAGTAACATCTCATTTAATCGCTGACTTGTCGCTGTGATATAATTTCAATGGTTTGAAAAAATACGTAATTAATTGTTAATGAATTACGTAATTGTTTGGAATAGTAGTTGAGGAAGTGTAAAATAATTGATGGATGGATAATGTACAGGCAGAGTTGTTTTAAAACATGAAGCTCTGTTCCTAAGGTTGGAAGAATTATTTCTCATGGA
The DNA here is from genome assembly GCA_000376725.2 of Ladona fulva. Lineage (NCBI taxonomy): Eukaryota > Metazoa > Arthropoda > Insecta > Odonata > Libellulidae > Ladona > Ladona fulva. The sequence continues at coordinate 286,367 of KZ308795.1, forward strand.
AAATTACTAGTTTTACTAACACAAAAACTGTCATTATACCTCCCATTGATGTACATAAATTGATACTACCTTATAGAATAGTTATTTACAGGTTGATACACGTGATGATAAATTTATGATGCATTCTCATCAAGGCCACTTATTTCTTTGTTTGAAAACGAAACTCGTGAATTCTTCACGGAAAATTGTAACATTGAGTGAGATAGATTGGAGCTTTCTGAAAATAATCGTGTAGTAGCGGTTAGGAATACTCCTGACTTTATTCCTATGAAATCGATGATTAACGCCAATTGTAATAGAAGTATTTCCATTTTCAATGACATTTTGTACATTTAAATAAGCACTGACTGACATAAGACAGTCGAAAGACTGATTTCGAAAAAGAAGTAGTTTTAGAGTCAAAACGGATAGAGATGTTCATTTATTGAACTTATAACAATATTAAGGTAATCGTTTGGAGTAATTAGAACATTAGAAAAGAAAGAAAGCCATTTCACCTTTTAATATATAGTCTTGTCTGTATAACACACTTGAAGCAAAGAAGAAAGATTAAAATACGGCTGGTAAAGAATTCGAGGTTTAAAAACACTCCGCTCCAAGAGGTTACTTGTGTCCAAGAAAGAACCAGTTTCTTCTTGGACACCTTTCATAATGGAAACTTTGTTTCCGAAATATGCATAGGTTAATTCCTAGAAAACTATAATCCGGAACTTCCTGCTTTTTCTCCAAATGGGAGTTCCATCTGCCAACATGCGGCTCGTGGAGTATATTTAAGCCTCCAATAGCATGATAATAATATCATAAAATGATCATTGAACTCATAAATTTCAGGGAGCGGAAGATTTATTATAAATATATATCTTAATTATAACCATTCCAAGATTTGTCTTATTTATCGAGAAAGTAAATCCAGGCGATAAAAGAGAATTCTATTAAATAAAT
>KZ308795.1:301471-350013 GCA_000376725.2 Ladona fulva
TTACCGTCAGTGGTCTGTCTACTTCTATTAAATTAATTAATAAAATTATTAATGATTCAATTTTAAGTACATCTGGGTACTCTTATTTTTAAAGATAAGAAATTTAACTGAAGCAATGAGATCTCGTAACCAGAAAAAACAAAGAATGTTTAAAAGAATTCATTCAGAATTATTAACTGATCAAATCATGCCTTACGTAAGCACTGTCCGTTAGGAAAGTTTATGCTTAAGCTCATATAATGTTATTTATGAGGAAAGTAAGGAAAGTTGGAAGAGGAAGAGAAGAGGATGAAGTTTAAACAGTGCAATGCTATGTGTTTTAATATACATCCACAATGTAGAACCATTTTAGATGGAAAGCACTTTCTAACCGGGATCAATGGGAAAATTCTAAATCTTATGCAAAATCCATATCAGCTGAGCTTAAACTAGGGAGAAGGGAGGCGAAAGAGAAGAATACAGCACTGTTACAAAATATATGAATTGCATTATTTACAATATAGCATTCATATTATTTCAACATTCCTACCTTTCGTTTTTTCCACTCTTTACTTCGCCTCCAAAATTAGGGTATTTCCCCACTTAATTTTTAGCTACCGATAGGGTAGGAAAATACTAATGGGAGAGAACCTGCATATTCTTCTGAGAAAATATTACTGACAACTTAGAAAATTAAATAAAACTGAGATCGGCGCAATCGTGACATTAATAGCAAGCAGAGCTTTTCAGGCAAAAGGAAAGACTGCAAAAGGTATTGAAATATTTCAGCCGCAGAATTTCCCGGTGGCGCTGCAATAACAATCTAAGAAAAATATTATCCTACCACATAATTTAAATGCATGGCAAATCAGAAAAGAATATATACGCGTATGTAAAGAGAGAATTTAATAAAGCAATGAATATGGTGATATCCATACGAATTACTGAGGAAATCTTCCTAATCTTTCAATCCCCAGGGTCACCAGTTGATATTTCTAAACAATAATCACCTGCAATCACTCAGCCGCAAACGTACATTTTTCAAATGTATTTACAAAATTTCGACATCAGCCTTTAGTCTGATGTCGAAATTTACAATCAACCTCTTCCCATTTAAGGCTAACCTTTTAATGATTCAAATTCAAGTGATATATTTCGTATATTAGTCGCGCGACTAGGAGATTACAGAATCAGATATAAGCCGGCTCAGTAACTGCAGCGATACAGATACACAAATGTAAGAATAATAAGTTTTTTATGACGCCATTTATACTTCAATCGTAGATCGTAATCGTAATAATACCAATATTTCTTCAAACAAGTATACCAATGAGTGCTTCTTAAATTAGAAAACTATTCTCTCTTCAAAGTACTTCCTATATTTGATTTGCTATTTTTGAGCAAAATTTCACACAGAAAAGAACATTCACCTAATCATTTCATTAAAACTATGCTCGAAACAGATTAAAAGCTATTCACTACACAATTGTTGATTCAAGGAAACAGCAAGGAATGATTGCATCAAGTTTTTGATATACTGCGTTATTTTTATACAAGAATAGAAGTTTCTGAGATAAAATATTATTTACCAAGCTTCGAGAAGATTGCCGGGCCGATTTAACACCCTCATATTTTAACCCTCTTTCCTTAATATTACCCGCGAATTTTTCTTCCATTCCAAGATTTAATCGACTATATTTTATGCTATTATTTGTAAATGAACTTGAAATAAATAATATTTTTATATTTCTTATTAAATTATAGCATTAAAATATCAGTGATTTTCAATATAATATTATGCCAAACTGTTTAGGTTTAAAAGAAAATCCGTGCAAGATAATGAATACTATAATAAACTTCCAGTTTTGTTGGTAAAGCACAAAATTCAAGCCTAGAAATAAATGGAGAAAATTACGCAAACCGGTACTTTTAATTTATAATACATCACAATTAGAGTCTCTCTGTAAAGTATTTAGCCCAAAGGACGGTTGGAACCTCATTCCCTCTACCATCAGCTACGAAGAGCAAGGAGAGGGAAATGAGGCTTACTAGTCAAGATGAGGAGTGAGGTAGTTTACCTTTGCTTTCCTCACTGAGCCAGAATGCTGTAAGCAGAACAAGCCCACGTTAGTGAAGCACAAAGAATCTACGAGTAACACTTTGCGTAACACTGCATAAGGAGAAACCTTAATTAATTCTATTATTCAGCATAACTCATATCTCATCAACTTTCATAACATCACAGCCATGAACTTGATTGAGACAAAAGTAAATAAACGATACATTTTCTCTATCCCTTATCAAAAAACAAATGATAAATATTTCATTCATCGAGAACTACAAGAGTAGTTACAACAAGAGTAACATATCTCGCAAAGTAGTATAAAGCCTTGAAAAAATCAAATTTTTGATAATGTTTTCCGTTTGTGAGCTAAGTAAGTGTGTAACTGTGAGTAACAGCCGAATGCATTATATAGTGGAACTGCCGAGTCCATCCGTTACATCATAAATGAAATAGGGTAGAAAAACTATATTATCTACTTATATTTTATCTTATAAGATGGAGAAAGGTAGGTTCGGAGCAAATAATACTTTATGTCTCGGAGAAATTAATGCGTTCAATATCTACGGATATGAATCTAAGCTAATTAAATCGTCAGCGATAAGATTTTGAAGAGAACCAAAAGGAGGAAATCAACCAAATACTCCTTAAGTAATATACGGAAAGATTTTCAAAAATATGGAAACCGGGCTTAAAACCAGATTGAAAACCGAAGTAATCCACGATAAAAACGCAAACTCTGAGCTATTCTTATTGCGGTTCGAATATCAATGGTAACACGTAAAAGTTTTTATCGAAAGCAGATATATCTTCGCTATCTACAAATCTTTTTCCTATTCTGACATCAGCAAGGAGGTGGCTGTTTTTGGCGACAGCGATGAATTTTTATCTCAAAACATTGCTCTCCTGACACGAAATTCTGGTATTTATGTTGGCGTTATCCTCACAAACTTATTCACTTTTGGCTTACATAAGCTGTATCCTTGATACGTGTTCCGAATATGATTCTTGCTTGGCGTAAGCCGTACGTAATATTATTTTATGGCATGCTATTCTTCCGGGTGTTCTCGATAAAATAACAAATAAAAAGGGCGTAGTACTTCCTCCACAGGAAATTTTATTCGGACAGCCGGTTTCGGCATTTGTCTCCAACATCAAACAACTATAGTTCGTTCTAATAAAATTTCCTACCAAGGAGTCCTCGTTATTTATTTGGACGATGAAGTTCTACAAAATCATGGTCGCTTTGGTCGATATATTACTGAGAAATCTTAAACGAACACAGAAATTAACTCTTATTTTTTAAATAACGATTTATACCAAAAACTATATTTAAATATTTATAAGCACAATGGCACAATGGGGGCCATGACTTACCCAGGCGGCATTTATAGTGGGTGATTCGTGGTCAACGTATCAACTTTCACGCCGCTTTTATAGACCGCAAAGAATCCGCTACCTTTTGATTTAGGTAACTTCCAAATTTTTTACGATCCTGGGTCAAAACAGCCGTCCTCACTGGGTATCCACCGTAGGACTGATGTCAGAAATTGCTTATATATACTNTATATATATATATTAATTGCATTTACTTCAGCAATACAAGAATTTTGTGTAGAGGAGACTGGACTTACAAGGAGACGATTGAGATCCGTCTCCGCATAATTAATATGAACCGAGACGAGGGAATTTGCCTTAGCACACACTGGAATCAAACGATACGCATAATTCAACAGATAAGAACGACCAAGGAATGTTCAATCAATCATAGAAGAAGATGGCATCCTAGGACTAAATCATCAGACGTGCTCGACATTCTTGAAAAGTGGCTGCAAAAGGTGCGGCTGAAGCGTCGAAATTATCCATCATCCCAACCAGAATAGTCCATGTATAATAGAACTGTCTCTGCGAAAATTAGCAACAGCTGTACGTCAGGAGTAACCCTTTAATCACCTCCAACAGTGAGTCGTTTTACATAAATGTCAAATTTTATCGAATATCTTGCAATTCACGTGAATTACAAAAACTCACAGAATAATAGATTATTTGTAAACTTAAATTTTACCGAGAATTCTTTCGTTTTCCTTGATCTTCTCATTTCTCTGCCTGCTCTGATAAACACCTTGATGTTTTCCCGCCTCCTTGATCGTGACGAAGTAGCATATAACTGTCCATGGGCAAAAACAGACTGGTTATTAAAAATCCCAAGTGGTTATGAGTTCGTCCCTGCAATTACTATATCATTATTTCAATTATAGGATCATAGTAACTCCCTTTTCAAGAAACTGTCATCTTCGAAAGAAGAATTGATTCCTCCCCATAAAGTAGTAAAGGTGACTTGCATGTAAAGGCCCTGTTTCTTTTACTGTTCCGATTCAATTCATATTCGTGATTTATCAGATATACTGAAATATTTAGTATAATATCACGTAGTTGCTTACAATTTAATAACCATTCATCTATTATAATCTAATATAAGCTTGCAGGGGAAGTCTGTGACATCTTATTGAAAATTAATTATGAATTAAAAAGAATGAATTTTTGTAATAAACGACTGCTAACTGTTACTGGAAAATTTCAATAAAATATAAACCAAACTTAACATTAGGTACGGGGATCTGAATATTCAACTTAAAAGTTAAAAAGATCAAAAATTACTTATTTAACCAGCGAAGGGTCTACGATCCATGAGGTTAAACAAACTAACTGTTAAGTTATAATTGGAAATCTTGAGATGCGGTTTCTTTCTAATTACTGCAGATTCGTATATTCTGTTTGCTATCCTACCACTGATTGAGTTAGGAAGACAAAATATTTAAAACATCGCGACTTCAAGGATGTATTAGGCTTTCCAGAACGACTTTTATTTAAAAACGGAGGAGTAAAAATAAAGTATTAACGAGCAGATACAACAGTAAGAGGATACAATTCCCTGTTAACGGTTCATTCCCATATCATAACTTTATATGAAAAAAATATTCCAGTCTAATTTCGTTTTATTACCTCCATTTTCGAATGGGCAGCTAACATTGCCGGATTCCTAACAAATCTCCCGTTTTACCAAAATGTTATTGAATCGACGCCACTTCCGCTTGCATAGTTATTGTAAGATGGCGGAAGAAAATGATTCAACATCACAGGTACATCCTCCTGGAAATTTCGGGCAAATCTCTGCGTCGTCAATCGCAGTCCCCCTTAAATCCCATAAAAACGTGCCGCCGTCACATCGGAAAATGCAAAGATTCATCGCCGATTAAAGCAGCATGCCCGTCCTTCCCACTAGCCGACCTTCATTCTCCAATGCCAAGGAACGAGGCCAAAATGCTCGTTAAGCATTCACGGCGTGTGACTTCGCCGGTGCAATACGTTCTTCGGATGGGTTCGCTAATGTGTGCCAAATGCGTAACGGAAGATGGCGCGCCATACGCCGACGACCCGTGTAAACGCGGGTTCGCGCCTAACACACGGAATGTGCGAGCGTGCTCTTTGCTTCGGAAACGTAGGGAAATACACGAGAGGAATCCGAATCGGCTCTTTTCGGCTCGAATCTGAAATTTTATCGAAGGTAATTTATTCGGGTCCGATAAAAGTCCGTTACGGCGTGGAGATTTTCAAGGCACGTCCACACGTGAGGAATATACACGCGTTATAGATTTACTCGCAAAGGATGTGCCGCCTCTGATGCCGTAGGGTACGCTTTTCATAGAATCGTTTTCCGAATTCCTCATTAAAGATCAAGAAAATGAAGTCGCACTTTGCGTTTAGTATATTCATATTTCCGACTTCCTTGTTTAAAACATAAAAGAACTTTGTCAATACCGAACGGTGGGCTTTACGTATGTACCTTATATAACCTTAACTTCCACTGATCGCTTCCTTTACCGATATATCGTTTTCAATGACTTAGGTAGCGTTATTTCTCAATTGTGACTCTTGCGCAGTTAAAGCGATTCAATTTAGATTCCCGTAAAAAGACGTTGTTCGAACATTGATTGGCGAATCAGGAGAGCTGCTGGTTTTTATAAATAAAGGCCTACGCTATGAAATAATCATAAATTGTTAAATAAAAAATGTGCGTGAACTGTTAGAGTTGCGTATTAAATAATTAGTTCCATTCTCGAAATTGCGCAGTTATTTTTCTACATTCTCTCATATTCATGTATCTACTCCGTGTTCTTACATTTAAACCCTTAAGAATAGAATTTTGCATCCATAATAGATTCGTACTCACAAACATAATTGATTTGTTTCGTAAACAAAGTGTAGACTTCATTCTTCAATCTATGAATGCCAGTGAACGAGAGGTTGGCCTTTAGTCGATTTCAAAACCCTAAAGAATGGGCATTGGATAAATGTTTACATAAAAAGGCGATATAATCAAGAGAGTCCGGCTAAATACTTACTAAATGTGCAAGGAGACTCGGAGAGCAAGTGCGTATTACCTTAATTTCTTTGAAATTTGTCATAATGACACCACGGGACTTTTTGAACGCGACTGAAAGGGATTGATAACATTTTTTCTATCGCTTTCCTTGTTATCACCATACTTATATTAGCACCATTCCATCGAGTAGTTATTTCCATGTACATTCTTTGTTCATATTTACCTAGTAAACTAGTATGGCTCAGTTGCCTTTGTATTGATTGAGAACTGATAGAAATCAGCATTTACCGGTGAGGGATCGTTTGGCATCATTGGTCTGATTTCCCAATCCTTTATAATTCATTGGTATGAATATCATTGACGCTATATATGTGAATATGTGGTGCCTATAGTTATAGAATTTTATCCACCCACACGTTCATCCCTTAGATCTGCGATAGCAAAATAACATAATCTGCAATGGACTCTTATTATTAACTGTCCGACCGCGGCTGACTTGGAGAAACGAATTTTGGCATGTGCAGAAATAAAAATTATTAATACCTGTAGTACGAAATTTCATCTATATCTTGTTGGCCCCATATCACCCTGAAGTTAATTTTAATTATACGTAGATGCATAATTAAGTTTAATAATTGAAGTAAAAAAACTAATGAAGAATCTTTTCGATGACAAGTCGACCGTATACCTCTTGAAAGAAGAAGATTTTAATAAGAATAGTGAGGCAATAAATTGAGATTGTAGGCCTAATAATGTTGTTGTATTTTGTAATACTGGATATATTGCTCAATGGAAGTCCTTCATACAGTTAACCAGCGAACGCTCGGAATTCTTAAGTGTAGAGTTCGTTGAAAGGGAATTGTCATGAAAATAACCATGGTCAATGAGAAGGTAAAAACACTCAAAAATGCGCATGTATACAGTACACATAAATTATACCAATTTGAATTATATAAAATATTCTCATCGTCTCTCAGACTTAAGAAGTCATCAATGCTCTCGACCTTGCGCACAGAGAATCAGGATAATTTAATAGCTTCTTATTCGTGGCTTTCACACAAACATGGAATTCCCCAACTTGAATGCCAATTACATAATAGCGACGATAGAATGAACATTAACTGGATATATTTTTGTATCTTCGTTTATGTACGCCAGAGATAGTTTCAAGAATTGAGTAAATTAGAGTTCATGAATAGGAATTTTCTAATGCTGTGCCCTAAATTGATAATGGGAAAAATAACCTGTAAGTATACAATCATGTCTGCGAACATCCATAAGTATATTTTCGTATCGAATTGAGTCTTTAGAAATATGCCCTGAGGAAATGTGCGGTACATAAAATATGGTTTTGGAAATAAATACGTTGGATCCAATCAGAATGAGCGAACAATACAAATATTTGCCCATGAATGAAATTTTCCGAAAAAATTCCAGACTTGGACTAATGCATGCCTTAAATTCGTAGAGACTTAATGACACTATAAATGTTAATATTACCTGAATTTCCCCGGATATTTACTACTGCTTAGGCCAAATATTTGTTATATTCTTCGATTTGATGAATTATTTGGAATACTTTAACCTAACCTTATACCAGCGGTTTTCGGATTGGTCTTAAACGTCAATCGTTATTTAGTGGGGGCTTCCGTAGCTTTAAATTTATCGGTAATTCGAACACTAACAGTGAATATTACTGTTAGTGGTTGAATAAAAATATCATCTTCATCTGTCCTCGATCCTAAGGAAGTTACGGAATGAAAAATATTATTAACCTCATTAACAATTTAAATTTTCATTCAAGGGTTTAAAGAGCAAAGGGTTTCTATTCTTACTTGATAATGAGGAAAATATGAGCAATTTCAGTTGGACAACCCTTTTCCGGCCAAAGTTGTTTCGTGAGTCTACCGGAAGGTAAATTTATACTACACAATTAAAATTTGCTGAGTAATTCTATCGATATTTCTTATAAAAATAATATCTATTGAACATCTTCCCTAATTTATTTCAAAGGAAAACACTTTTTTCTCCTCTGGTTTCAAGACTTAAGACTAGTTTAAGCAAAAGTTGCATAAACGCAACATTATTTTTCACATACAATTTTTTTACAGAGTTCGTATTTTTATTTTTCTTATTTAATAAAACTTTAGAAAAGAAAAAAACTGTAAATTTCTCATTATTTATAGCCGTCATTGGGTTAAATGTTCGGTAATCATCCCAGTTGTAATAACCTGACATTCCTTAAAAGACGCATTTTAAGATGAATAGATGATTCCATTCAAAATATTTCCTTCGAATTACGTTAATCTGAAAGTTTTATCAGTCAATTACATGTTACCGTTGCTATTTCTCCGCTGCAGACTGTTCCTCAAAGAAGGATCAATACTGGAGGATAAAAATGTGAAATACTCACAGATCGGACTCACGACTCAGCGTTTCCAGTCTCGTTGTCTTCACCGTTAAATTGCTCCGGTTCGATCTTACGGTTTTACCCCGATAATGCGGCTTTTTATGCCTTTAATCGCTAATAAGAACATCGTAATGTTTCAATACGTTTCACACATATGTCATAAATGATAATGGGTTAAAGTATTAATGGTACATACATCCATCACAAAACCAACTGTATTCTCTGATAAATCCAATTTTGTTGGCCATAATTGGAAAATAACTAACTTATTTCTGCGTTTAATGCGCTTAAAATGAAACACAACAGCGATCCCTTCATTAAATGACTAATACACTAGTTTTACCGGCTGCGGTGGCGGAATGATGAACTCCGACCCCGAGGTCTCGGGTTCGAGTCCCGGCTAGTCGGAATGGTAGTAGGGAATAGTAGTTTGTGATCATAATAGTTATTAAACATAGATGTAATTGGAGTTTTCTTGTTTCCATTAAAGAAATAAATTTACTATTCATCCATTTGGTTAGGATTTCAACTCAGAAAAATCATTCAGGTTATTCCTTAGTGTCTCATCTCTCATGGACTTCGTTAAATAAAAACTCAACACTAATTCCAAATTTGAGTCTTTCATTGAAATATGCTGAAAACTCCGTTAGTAGGTTTCTATAAAAATAATTAAAGAAGAGGAATTTTCGGGGTATATTTTTGCCGCTCATTGAAATATCTTTGGCTCCGAGCAGGTAACACGTTCGCCTATAATCCGCAGAAGTCCCTGAGATCCGCAGAAGGCGAACATGATGTTGCCCCATCACTATGAAAAAGATTGGGAAGTTACCTGGTTTAATATATAGCTTTTTAATTGCATTGCAGAAAAGCCAATACACTGCAGCCTGAGAGTCAATATCGACGATGCACACAGCTAGACTTGCCCTTGGTCCCCATACGCTTTGGATCGAATATTTGTCAATCTTAATGTTTATGAAATTAACCTTTCTACAAATAGCATGAAATAAACTTTCTCATTTTGACTCGTGACGTAAAGAAAATGAGCTTCTTTGGAAACTACACTTATTGCCAGTGTAAAAATAAACCCACTCAGAATGGTTTAAGCAATAGATGTTTGTGCTACGGAAATCATAACAACATTTAAAAGCGAACATAGATATCATTACATGTATATGTAAGGTACACAGTTAATTTAGTCGTTAAATAGAATCTTATGTATTAATAATTCATAATGCGCGGAATAGTGAGAAGTTTTGTAAAACTGTACCAAAGGAATCTGGTAATAGTGATACATATCTGATAAGGTGTTTTTGAATGTAAATTTTCAAAAGATGATCAGTTATTGCATATGCCTAGTGATATCCATTTTGTAATTCTAGCCTAATCTTTTAAATGTTAACTTGATAATTTTTCGGTGGCATTCGTTTTAACTGATCGAGCATTTAAACGAATAAGCAGTAACTCCGTCTTAAACATAATAAATTCCAACTAGCTATTCTTAGATATTTTTAGGACGTATATATATTTATCCATTTATGATCTATCATAAATAGATCGATATACTATATCAATCGCAGTTTAAGCTAATCGATTGTTCTATGAACCGAATAAGGGAAGTCTCTTTGTGAAGTTGTAATCTACATCTACATAAATAGCCTGCAACCCGCATTTCGGCGTGTGGCAGGGGGTGTGAACGTCAAGCGTTCGAATTATCTCTTTCGCTTATTGCTATCGCGTATCGTTCGCGGAAAGAATGAGTCCCTAAAACAACTTGTCCTCGCATCTATTTCTCTTATTTTACGCTCATTGTGGGATCGGCCGAAGTAGCCGGAGGGTCGTATAATACCAATATTACTTGTTATATATATTAATAATGAGGGAGGCTTTAACAACAGAGAGAGAAGTGCATGATTAAATTTGTAGAGGGGGTCAGAAATTTTATTTATCACCCATATTTTACTTGGTTCAAAGGAATGTGAAGATTTGGGCGTTAGTTAATTTTTCAAAGTAACATTGGTTAGAATAATTCAGTTGCATTATTTCAGATAAGATTGTATAATTAATTTTATGATAATGATCCAAGGTGAAATAAAACAAATGCCCAGGATAATATAATATAAGTATTGACTTCAATAGTGATGTAAATTCAATATTCAAAGCAGATACTGTGCTGTCAAATGCCATCAAAACAGTTGACAGACAACAGTTCATGACAGAATTGAAATACAATTCATCTGGAGAACTGGTAGTATCTTACATTTTACGAAAGATTCAGTACTGCAATATTACATTTCCAGTGTAGTTTGCACATAATGCTACAAAAATATTTTTATAAAGTTTTAATTTTTCAAACCGAAGTTTCGGACACAGTTAAGCATCATTTCACATATTGGTGCTTATATTTCACGATCTTTGTCCCCAGTAATGATGCAGTGCGAAAGAATAGAGTTAATTGTAAATGCTGAATTTATTCTTTTATAAATAGAGATTTGCCTGAGAAACAAGATCATACACTCATACATATGTCATTCCTAAATATAAAAACAAATTAATGAGCTCAAAATATTTCGATTTAGTTTCATTTCATTTTTTTCAGAAATGAAAAATCTTCAATGTAAAAATATTATTCTTACTTCCAAATTGTAGTAATTTCCTTCACCTTAACAGATAACAACCCGAAGGTAGTAAATGCATTGCCGCCACTAGTTCGAATGAGCAAGGAATGACGTTTTAATGGCCCCATATACATATTAAACACTCCGTAAATCCGTCACCAAAAATCACTCTCTTGAACTCCTTTCACGAATTCATATGCAAGTGACATAGTTCAGCATAATCTCACGGGGTTACACACGGACTGGGGCCTGAGTTCTAAGCCGTCAATCCAATTGTCCACTAGAAACTTCGGAAAACCCAACAACAAAATGGCGGTCACATCACTTTAGATAATACAACTCTCACTTGCCAAACAGTGCACCATCTCTGTAAAAAAGACACCATGTTAGGAGGGAGGCGGAGTTTCACCACCGAGAAAGATTTGTATAGTGTATCTGTGCATATATGCATAAACAAATGAATATGCACGTATACATGCATATACATATGCATATATATATATACGCACACAAAATCATTTATGCATTGAAATTTGTGTACAAATATTGATACATGCGAATACGTGTAGAAGCATCTTCAAACAGTATCTTTGCTTTTTCCCACTCGGACACTTTTCCGAGGGAAAAAGGAAATTTTCTTGAGTTCTGAGTTCTCGGAGGCAGTTTTATGGAAGTTCGTGAAACGAGTCAACGTCAAAGGTTATCTTTCATTCACGTCACGTCATTAAGTCATGAAAAGTCCGTGGAGATGTTACACAGTGCGAGAAGAATTCGTCACTCATTCCCCTTTCCTCACAACGCTGCAGAAGCGTGAGGAAAGAGTGTCGATAAATAGAGCACACATTTTGACAATCGGGTCCAACAGGCGCTGAGATAACGATTTTTAAAATGCACGGCAGTCCTTTGTCTGCGAGCGAACTGGCGCGTCGTCATATTTTTTACATCGAGTCGAGCAAGTGTCTATATAAATTAAACATACGCCAAACGGGTCGCTTACCCGTTATCCGGGCGGGCATGGTAGCGCAATTGGTAGGAGGGATTCAGGTAGGTATGGACGGGGCAGGGAAGGAGAGGGTGAGGGGAAGCATTGCGGATTCACCAAGAGAGCGTTCGACCTGTCGCAAGTCTTTTCTGCCTCCTACCAAGTCCTCCGGAGTGTTTATTCTTCTTGCAGCGCAGCTAAATTAAACGTTAAAGATGCCTACCTCGTGAAATGGATACCGGTAAAAGTACATGAGTGGATGATTTTTTAAACATGATATGCGTTTCTTGGTGAACATTATTTGGCAGTTTGATGACAAACAATAAAAATGTTAATTTAAAAATGCAATGATATTAATAAAACAATAAATAAAAACTATACCAAACGAAAACTTTTTAGTATGAATGAGAATGGATTAAATGAATGAGTTCTGCGAATGGCGATTGAATTATTAGCTATAATAATACTCGTAAATATAAATATGTCTGAAAGTAGATCGCTTCTTAAAGATAAGAGAGAATTATCGGAAGAAAGATCCTTACTATATCTGTCCTTTTCTTGCCGAAGGAAAGTCTACCCATTCTTGTCTATTTGGACTCGAAATTACCACCTCAAAGGCGACGGTGCTCGGCGGAGAAGTGGACCTGCGTTAACGTATGATATCGGAGCGTATATCGTTCAGGAATGAATAGTAGTTGCACAGCTTCACTTGTAGATGAAATTTATGTGGTATTTTAAATGCTATCCATGGTAAAGAGGAACCATCTAATTGAATCGAAGGCTGTGATATCTTGTCATCCGAGAGAAAGATCCACATCTCCGTCAAAAGAAGTTGTTCACACAATTCCCAGGAATATTTCTTGAAGAGGATAAAAGGAATCAGCATCTTCTGGGTGTTTCAATAATTCGAGTCGGAATGCGAGAGGGGTGTGGAGTCGGTTGCATATCCTCATCGAAAATGTTCCCACAATTCTTTGCTGCTGGATAGCTACGAAAGCGAGGAAAACGTAATGAACTTCAGAATCGACGGAATTCTCGGACGTAAAACAGACATCTGTATCATAAGGAAAAAAACCGGCATTTCCCTCTCTAAGCTTCAGCCGACGTCACAGAGTTGAAGGAGCGATTGAGCATCAGCCCATGACGACGCCCGAAGGCAAACAAAAAAACATATGAATTGAAAATATTGACTGGCGCGATTCGTGAGTCTTTTTCCGTTCCTCGATGCTCGGAAAACAGCAAGAGAAAAGAAATCGACCGAGAAAGTGACCCAAACTGAGTTTATATGCCTTTTCTATAGTGAAAAAATCGCAAATCCTTCGCTCACGCCCAAGTCGACGCACGTCGAGACCCTTAAAAAAAATAAGGGGCCGTGCGCGAAGGATTTATTCGTAGTCAAGTGGAGCGGAGGTCAGCCCCCTCTGGTGGGCCACCTCGTCGCAACCCACCCCCAAATACCCCCTTGGACGGCCCCCGCTACCTGTTCCTCCCCACCCCCTTTTCCCTCTGCCCTAGTCCCCTTGTATCGGTGGAAGAGAGCTCCGGCCAAAACCGCGGAAGCCGCCGCTGCAGAGGCGGCCAGAAGAAAGGCGGCGCCGAATCCGTGGGCCGGTACGCACACTTCATGAGGTCTTCTCCTGCCCCACCACCTTCCCTCGCCCTCCTCCCCCTCAAATTCCGTCCCCGACTCCTCTTCTTCTTCCGCCATGTCTGCCTCCGATATGACCGAGTAACCCCCACTGACGCCCACCACTTCCTCTTCGGCGGAAACTGCTCGACGGCGTCTTTTAACATTCAGGGAACGAGGTCCTCCATGGGTTCCAAGCTCGCCTCTTCTTCCAGGGACTCCAGGAGCGATTCCAGGGGGACCCTCTCCCCTTCTGGATCTCACGGAGGAGCGGTCAGTATGTCTGGAAGGGACGGTCTCATCTCCGCAGTGGTCGGGACATCCGTGCCTGCAGATCTCGACCTTGCAGCGGATGTGCACTCCCAAAGCTCCTGGGAATTTGAATGCTGAGAAGAAGGCGTAGGTGATGAGAGTTGCTCTGCCATCCGTTGCCGTTGCTTTGATGAAACGTCCGACCATCTTAGGTCGTAACACGCAGCCCCTGTCGTCGCTGAGTTGGATGGCGTGACCCCCGCCTTTGCCGTCTTCGCCACCATCGGAAGCGGAGCAGGACTTCACTCTCATGTCAAATTCGCCTGTAGAGGAAAATAATTTGCTTTAAATTAAAACGAAAGTTTTAGGATATATGGCTCTTAAAATAGCATAGTTGAAGAAGGAAGATTATGATCCTATTTTCTATATAAAGTTATGCAAATATTACATCCTTGATCCTACATCGGTAGCAAATTGACGAAGAAAGAACTCCAAGTTATGAAATGTCAATGAATATTAGAATATCAATCTCCTATATAACACCTTGGAGATAAAACAACACAGTAAAGTATAATTTTACTAGAATATATTATTCAAAAGAACCAGATTCCGCTCATAAGTGTCATTTCATTTACAATGATCCTTATAGGATAATTTTTGGATATAGTTTATGCTTAACTTTCAGGAAATGTTACTATTTCCTTTAAGTAATGATTAAACATGAACATTAAGATGTTAATAGTCTGTTATTCTAACCATGAGAGATTAAATAATGAATAATAAAAATAATTTAATAATAATAATAATTTAACAATGATACCTTCAGTAAATTCATATAATGATGATTTATGTTTTATAAAGTGAAAGAGGTTCACCAAAAATAAGATTTCAAATATTCAATTGCATTAAATAAATAGCATAGACATGCTTATCACGCCTTCATATTTCAACCAGTTGAGGTGAAACCAGATGGAGAAAAGGTTCTCCAATATTGCAACTTGAGAGTTGATAGCATGAATTAGAATTTCATTTTCATTATTAATAGTATACACTTGGACTTGAAATCTGAATCTGTTATCATAATTTTCTATTTCCATTGTGAATGAGTTCTTCATTGTTTTCCAAGGAAATTATACACATTTTTACTTTATTGCTGTAAGTACACTAATTTCTATTTTAAAATAATTTTTATCAGTGCATATAAGAGAATTATGGAATCTGAGAAATGTTGAGAAGGTTTGCTTTGAATATGGGTTCTGTAGGTAGAGTAACCCTTGGAAGCAGTCTACTTGGATATGATGGAATGCTTACTTTAAAATCACCAGGAACAATTATTTGACCGCTATATTCGTGAAACTCTCACAAAATGAAGTAATCGATAGGCAACCTGCCTGTTTCTATTGCGTTTTCTTCAATTACATTAAACATTCAGCTAGGTACAGTTAAGAAAAAAATTGAGTGTGTAAGTATATGGTATTGCCACCAAAACCACTGTCGTCATCAGGTAATCATTAATAGTTAACCATTTAAAATATTATAACAGTAAATACACCTGAGTGTTGACTATGACCAGTAATACAGATAACTAATTCGTAAGTTTTCAACAAATATTTAAAACTGCAATTGATATACTGTGATGTAGCTATAATCTCTTGATATTTATCTCCAGGTTATATTTTAAGTAAACTGAATAATATGAGTTCGATTGCAAAGTTGAATCACATAAATGTACACAATAAATGGCCTATAGTTACTATTTACTTTATTGAACAGGATTGTCAGAAAAGCGTCAAAGATAGTATGGCATAACTTTACTAAAGATTAATTCCTGCGTAAAAGAGCAATGGAAGTTTTGTTTCATTTAAAAATTTAAGAAGTAATTCATGTTGTAAAATAAATCATGAACCCTCTAGAGAAAATAAAAATAGTGTGTAAAATTTATTGACTCATATATCGCAATGTTGAATTTGGATGAACTTCTGGATAAATGCCTTTATTTAAGAAAAATCATGCTTGTAATCGAATGGCAATTTAGCAAGTAATTTTAGGCTTCAAATGTATACTTAATTAAAGCAAATTGAGATAAATGAGAGATAGTAAGAGTCTAGGGATATTCTTTTACATTCAAAAAGCTCCAATTTGAAATTTAAATACGTTTAAGTAAATGTGGATAATCTTGTACCATTCAAATATTCATTTGCATAATTAAATCAGAGATTCGAAATACATTTTACTAGACTTATTCCTGTTGCTATATGAACCTATTACCGTTACATAAATAATAGTGACTGAGAATTGCATTCCGGATGTAGAAAAGTAAACTGGCAAATAAACGCGGAAGCATACTCTGAATTTCTTGGCAGATTTTTTTGGCAGAAACAACTGCCAGGAAGGTAATGCTGGCATCAACTTTGTGTAAACGATTTGACCGTAAAAATTGGCATGTAACAATGAATTAATGTGTGATTCGAATTAATGTATGAGCTGTGGCTACTTTAAAAGATATGTAATACAATACAAGCGATTTCATTCATAGCTGCAATCGTTATGCAAATGGTAAAGTTAAGACAGATGAATGAAAAAAAACGTATTCAAAGTATGGATCAAAATAATAAATATTCTCATGTATTTACTATTTCTTTCATCTTAGAAAATCTGCCAAGAAGTTGATTGCGGGCATTATCAAGCTTATTTGTACATTTATAATCATTGAAATATTACTTAATTATACTTTGTTTTTAAATTTCACGTTTACGTAGTAGTTAAATCATATCTTATTGATTCGAATGTGGACAATAATAGTAGTAAGTAGTAGTAAAATATTTGAACAATAACAATGGAATTGGAATGATTAAACATATCAATCTAAAACGTACTTGAAAATAAACTGTATTGAAACTGTTTTCACGAGTGAGATGTGACATCAACGTAAGAAGAAATCGCACAACATGTACCGAAGGAGACACTTTTCAGAATTAGCCTTTCCTTCATCAGAGATATGCCAGTTAAAAGGAACCTCTAAAAAGTTTCGCAAACAGAAATTCGCGAAGCGGGTCAACAGCTCCATTGGGAAAACACGCATCTTCTCGGACCGGAAAGCGACCTAACTCAATCCAGCTCACGACCACGAAACGAGTGTCTGTTTCGCCCGATCGCAGACACCAGAGGACGAATGTGGCGATCAGCAGACAAATAGCCGCCGCCAGACGAAAGGAAATTTAACTCAGCGCATGCAATTGACATGGAAATCTTGTGAGTTGGCTGGGGTGTCAGCGGTTAAATGCATTCAGCAGACGAAATGCGGAGGTGGAGAGGAAGACTATTTCTATTGGAGGAACGGGGGAAGCCAAGAGTGATGATGCGAATAACACTTGTAAATCAGTGGAGAATGTGATGAAGATCGGATCATTGGAGTTGTTGACGCAGAAGAATTGTAAACCATTCAGCCATTCAATATATTAATAAACTATCAAATTAGTAGAAGAGTATATTTATTGGAAAATTGATCAAAAATGTATTCAATTAAAAATAAATACTTTTTATAACAATGAATGGAGATAAAAAATTCACTGCGTTAGAAATTTAGACTACCCAAGTTTCCAAACAGTCTCTCGCTTTTTATTCTCTCGATTGGATAGATAAGGATACTAAAGAGGATTTCAAGATTCAGTCGCATTCGGGTAACTTACAATGACAAATGAAATCTAGTTTAGCCGAAAGCACAACGTAGATAAAAGAGGATGAATTATAATATGCCAAGAAAGAAACATCAGTATTAATTTACTCATCTAAAAATTGCTGTAAGATGATCCCTGATTTCAATCATACTCTGACAACGAAAACAGAGTGAAAGTTTTCCCTTCAATCTGAAGAAAAATAAAATACACAAACTCGATAAGAGAAACCTAACAATGGTATTAAATTGAAGTTCATGAGGAAGAGATGATATATTTCGAAGGGAGAGTAAGGGCAAAGGAGTAAAAGATAAATAGAGATAATAGACAACATTATAGATGGATAGATTTGTTGGCACAAGGGTTAGGTTAGACAGAGAGGAGTGATATCTGAAAATAACAAATAGAATTTGCAAATCTCCAACAGGATTAAGGAAAAAGAAGCTCATATTTTCATTAAAATATTGTTAGAAGAAGGAAGTAAAAACAAATTTTAGGAGAAGAGAACTCGGCTAATTTAAGTATCTAAGGCAATAGAAATAAATTGGCAAAGGCGGAAAGGAATTCATGCTACTAGTATTCTTAGGGCACAATATTCTGTCCAAAGTGACCCTTTTAGGTTAGAGAAAAAATGATCAAGTTAATAGAAAAGTTTCGCTGTTAAAAGTAAGAAGAAAGGGATTGGAAGGTGACAGAAAAGATAGATAATCATACGATATGAAGTAGAAGAAGTATATGAAGTAGGCGGAGAGGCAATAAAAAAAGCTGAGTATTCTTTTCAATGCCAAATTTTTCGTTAAACAGAAATAGGATTTTGAATTCCTTCCTTCATAACTATTTTCATTGTGATGGAAACAAAATTTAAGAAGCAAACCAAATATATAAAATTTTCAAGAAAGATATTACAAATGGAATTAGTTATAAAATGAGAGGGAATGGCACTTGATAACAATTAACCGAAAAGAGAAAAAATACAGATAACGAAAGATCAGCTCACAACAACAGAGCAAATATTAGAAAGAAATAATTTGTGCAAATACAGATTACGGTTATCGACTACGATAGGAGAAAATATAATCAGGAGTGTATGAATCTACTTTGACGAGAACTCTTTCTCTGAAATTATGAAATATGACAGCGGTTGAGTATCAGCAATAAACACTTATTAAAAGGATATTATAGATGTGTATTAGATTGAATTATGTCTCAAAACCGAAAAGATATGTTATAAACTATTCTATTTTAGGTTGAATTTGTAAATTAAATCTAAATCTAAGGAATGGAGTTTTCTGAGACAAATTAAAAGTTTACGGTGCTTCTTGAAAAGTTAATTCAGACAAAATTTTGCTTATTGATATCTTTTGCTTTACTTAAATCTTGATAAATCTTTAACTTTAATATTAATATTCACTTATATCTTTACTTAATTTAAATCAAGAATAGCTTAGTGCAGGAATCAAGAACTGATACAACTAAAACTATTCTTATAGCTGAATTCATTGCATTCCAAAGTTAATCACTACTTCCCCAACTATTATTGAAGTTTTTTGCTAATGCTAGTATATTATTAAAATAGATGAAATAATTATTAATTTTCATAAGATTTAGAATCACTAAAGCTTAAGGTAATTTCCTATTTACTTAGAGGGAGTCAAAAACCTGAAGACCCTTCTCATACTCTTAGGAGACAACCATGAGCGTGCAGAACCCAGCCATTGGTGGCAGTAACCGGATGACGTAAAGATCAGAAACTCGGCCACGCATCGAAGCAGAGGTGCGAGCGACACGCATCCGATGCGCTCACCTGTGAAGTCGTTGATGGCGATGACGAGGGTGAGCGTGGTACCAAGAGGGACAATACCGGATACGGGTGGTGCCCATGGTCCCTTGCCTTGCTGCACCTCCATCCAGCACTCGACGTTGTCGCCTAAAGGGAGAAGAGAACGAGAGAGTAAATCCTTTGATTCTCCCGCTACAGACACCTCATTAAGGGGCGGCGCGTAACATAGGTCGCGGCGACAACCAAGAAACGGGACAGGCAATTACGGCCGATTCTCTGGTTTGGGAGCGCCCAAGCCATTTCACGCTCCTCGATTTCGAATGGGCTTCACAGAGCAGGTTAGCTTACATTCTTTTATTTGACCGGGGAGGGATATATCTACGCTTCCTTTTAACTACGCGGGGGAACAGAACGCTGCTTTCTAGGTAGCTAGTGTGGGTTTTAGAAGACAATTTGTTGCTATACCCAACTGATTGATTCATCATGTTTTCAGTCTCTCTCCAGAAAAACGTTTAAGGTATTCAGATAACTATTTATGATCATTTTTCCTGTCGTAAGCCTGATTTGTCGATTCCTAAATATCTAGAGACTTCAACGATTGTGAATATGTGAATTCTTGGGTAAAATAAATTACGGAGATAAAAGAATACTAATTAATTACTTGCTTTGGATTTGAGATGGTATGATTAGAGATTATAAGAATTTCTTCATGATTTATTTTACCAGGACCAGTGATGGCTCGATCTTAAGATGCGAGGAAGGATGTGCGAGTTATCAATCATTTGTTGTTCTCTCAGTCTCATAGAAAAGGAAATAGCATTAGAAGCAATCTACGTAATTGGTTAGATTACTGTTACTGACCAATGCTAAACTACTACAATTGAATTGGCAACATTAATAAATACGCGTTTTCGAAGCGCCGCTGATATAAAGCACGAGCCTTAAACGAAAATGGAAAGATTGAGGGAAAATAAACTCTGAGAACTTGAACATGGATACATTAAATTTACTATTTAATCAATTAAATGTTTTCATTGCTATTATATTAGCACAATCAGAACATATAATAAAATTTTCAGTTTGATAATTTTCGTTCGTTTTTATCACATATGGTTTACTGTTCGTACACACATAAGTTTTACTGTCTTACTATTAATCAATTTCTATATATTTATTTTAGTCAGTTTTGACGTTATGAATAACAGATCGTAGTTCATTTTCGTCTTATTTATTAACTTTTCAAAAGAAAGCTGTAAGATGTAAGAAAGAAAAACCTATATTGAAGATAGCTCGGTCTGCAAGCGAAGGAATTTTTATCGCCTCGGGGCAATATCGGTATCTGGACGTACATCATTTCGCATACGTGAAACATAACACGCCTTCAAGTTCTTGTATCAGCAATTTCGATATTGAAAACTAACAACAACATCTTGCATTGGTAGCATTTGCAGGATTCACCCACTTTTTTACTTCGCACACTTAGCGAAATCTCTTTTAATTATCGTCGAAAAACTCGCTTAACGGTATCGGGAGCTACCCACGGGGAGCGGTTGTCGGGAACGCCGAAATCAAGCGCAGTCGATCTCGGTAATTAGAGAAACATTTGACGTGTTGTTTATTCAGAAGATGCGACTACGCCGCCTTAAGAATTCGCCGACTCATGTCAAGGTAGCGGTCTGTTTGAGAGAGAGAGAGAGACGGAGAGAGGTAGCAGAATGACGAGAATGGTAAATGAACCCACAGGTGCAAGAAATTAAATCCTATTGCAAAGTTTAAGCTACACATATCCAGAAATTTTCCTATTCGGAGTTAGTGAAAGATAAATTTAGACCACTGATAACATAAATACAACTATGATACAGTTTTGAAATTTCTGATTTACTATAACTTAGATTAAACGCCATTTTTATTTCAGAATCTTCACCTCTCCAGCAGATTTTTTCACGCTAAGGAAAAAACAAAACAGATAACTGAAATTATAGAAAAATATTTACAGTGTGTGTTATTTTTCATCGTTTTTCTCTCTTTATATTGTCAATCATGCATCTTATTTAAGCCCACCAAATTCTCATAATAATGCATAGTTAGTTTGAGCTGGAAGTCTTAAGATTTCCTTTTGAATGGTTAATACTTCATAATTGTCGATTTTACTATTGCTATACTAAATGTATAATGCAATGCAATAATCTGAAATGACTGAGTGAATCTAAAAAAATGCAATAACATTATCTAGTATTGTATCTAAAACATCTGCGTTGTTATAATCAAAGTCGTTGTAATTCATATTGCCTCTTAAATATGGTATCAGAGTACTTTATAACAATCATGATTATAAAAAAACATAAAATCAATTAAGAAGATATTAGCTGCAAGGATGGCCTACTTTGAATTTAAAAAGAGGTACAATCATCTATAGAGCAGTTATTGAAAATAAAATAATAAATCTATAATAAATGAACGGAGATTTCAACACCCGAGAAAGAATTTCCATCGTTTCTCGCTAATATTTACCCCTGAAATCGAGCTGCACCACGTCCAAGTCTGCTATGACCATCGGAGGTTTGGAAGCCGTCTTTTTCTCGTAGTCGTCGAACCATTCACACCTCAGCCTCTTCGCCTCATCCCAAACCTCCAGCAGGTCCCTGTCGTACTGCACGACAACAGTATTCTCGTAGAACTGCCCCCTATGGTCTGGTCTCGTTCCGCACCGAGAGTACGCTATCCTGAACCTGAACACCTTCCCTCCTTCGTCGCCATATCCGGAACCCCTTCCTTCTTCGGGACCCAATCCGATTCTATCTTCGGCACCCTCTCCCTCAGGTTCCGTGATCAGCTCCTTGTCGCTCGTGTCTTCACCAGGGGTCCATCCGGAGCGTCCCGCTCTCAGGCGATGCCTCTCCTCCGCGACCACGACACCTGGCCTCAGGGACTCATTCTGTGCCTTACGACCAGTACGGAAACCCGCACCCGGGTGCAGGCTTAGCCCCGGTCTCGCAGTTCCGGCTCCTCCACCTCTGCCAAGCGGCGCCACGTAAACGCATCTCGGATCGCCGTATTGCCCTTTGGAGAATACTATGCCGGAAAACGGATGCGTGAATGCTATCCGGACATCCATGTGCTCTTTGCCACACATGACGTCGAGGGAACGGATGGAAGGCATTCCTGGAGGTCGCTCCGCGGGCCAAAGTTCGCCACCACCGGCGGCTCCAGCCGCGCCCAAAACCACCTGCGAGCCGTGGGAATGACACGGAAGTTACAGTACAGTTATGCGGATTGTCGTGCGGCCGCCGTTGAAGATTTTAGCCATAAAACTGCGCGCGACGTATGAATGGGCGTTGAATGAGTAAAAAGGATGGAAATAGGTCAGCAAATATGAATGGGAACAAGTGGAGAAAGGAGTGCCTTTGAAGAGTGAAGCATTTGAGGAAGTGTTTATCACAGTTAAAGCATTCTTTTTCGTTCCTCTTTACGGATTTTTCAACAACTTTCATCAGCATAACAATGAATACAGAAAATGTTACCAATCTTGTGAGAGTAATAAATTTCACACGAGCAATTTTCTTATCAGAGTAATATAATAGTAGTTCCGATGAACGATTACAGAAAGAGATGAAATGGAATTGTTTTTAACAAGAAACTTATTGCCAGGAAACTTCTTCCGTTAAAATATGCTGAACAAAGTGCTCTTTAGTTACAAAATTCCTCATCGAGTTTTACCACTCTTTTAAATGTCTTTTTTAATATGTTATACTTAGTTCGCGTTACTCTCATAATTTCAAAAGTATAATTTGAACAGTATTATCGAAGAGTCTTATCGAGATATATCAATGAAGTAAAACTGTTGAATAAAAACTAAGCAAAAATGGTAACTTATTGTTATAACTAACACAAAAATACTGTTAAGTCTTTAAGAGCAATATTTTAAAGTCTAAATATATATTCCAATATTTTCTAGTCTAAGTTTTGAATCACATGTAACAGCTTAAATCATGAAAATTTGAATTATAAAATCACAAATTCTTGTAATACCTTGAAAATATCTTTTTACTGATAAATTTAACTTAATCATTCATTTCCGAAATTAAAATGAAAAAGCCAAAGAAATTAATAAGATGAAGCATTCAAATAAAGTTTAATCATAGGAAAATTGTGATGTTTTGGAGTATTTTTGCTGTGAAGTATAAAAAATATTTCTTGAATGCAAACGTTTCTAAGATACATTTATCCGTTCTACTTTGATTTATTTACACAATGTAATTGTCATTAATGAAGGTAAATGCTTTTACAGGCTGCAATGGCTGAATTTTTGGTTGAAGGTTGAAACTAGTTACAAGGTAATTTCATCTTCATTTTATTTGTAATCTCACCGCTAACGTTGTTATGCAGAGAAAGGCTCGAAGTTCTCTCCTGCACATGGACGGTGCGCGACAACAGCTTCTCCGCCTCGAGACGTAACTTCTTTCCACCATTTTCTCCATTTCACTCTCTGTGAACGAAAGAACATAAATTAAATTAAGATTTTGCCTTAAAATCATTCCAAAGCCTAACCAACTACAGCTGTCGCAGGCATTGTGCAATTGGAAAGCTCTTTGTGAGATAAGAAAGCTCTTTGTGAGCCGTATGATAACTGATAGCCCTTAATGTCATGTTGAATCTTACACGTATAAATTCGCGGCACATTTTTGATTGACGGGAGCCGTTCATGATATCTCATACTCCTAATGCAGTAGATTCTCGATTATCCGAGTTAATGAGGACCGGGGCCACCTCGTATAATACGGAGGGGTCGTCTTGGGTACGTTAATTATGAAATAAAGTTGTCATTTTCATGCCTTGCCATAGTACATACGACGTACTTACAATTATAAAATCACTTGGATGTCAAAAATTTTTAAGTAAAATATGCCTCTTTTCCTTCATAATATATATCAGTTTTCCAGATGCAGTCATCACTTCTTTTCTTCGATTATCTCCAGATTGTTACGCCGACATTTGCTTTTCTATGCTAAACTGGTATGGTGTATTGCCAGTAAAACTAATTAAAGGCTGTGCCGGTGCATATTTGTGTAAGTGAAAAGGGTAAAGCACTCAAATATGTACCTCAGATAATGCGAACAATCGTATTAGCAATATTAGTATTAGTATAGTTGAAAGTGCTTGGATAGCTTACGTCATATAGTACGTAGGCCCCCACCTGGAATCGAACCCGGGACCGCTTTCCATAAATGTGAAAAAAGTAACAGTGGAATGCGTGTCGGAAAGTTGAGCAAACGTCAAGAATTCAAGGAGCAATGCATTCAAACCACTATTCAACCTTCAACGATTTTCTCCTCACGTTAGTTGACTCCGTCCGTTTCTTACAACACCTGAGAAAAACGAAAAGTAGTTTTCGTAAAATATGTAATCCAATATCTTACAATAAGTTTATTCTGGAGAGCCTTCCTTGCATTATCCAAAATGTATTCCTTTCAAAACAAAAATCTTCCTATTCTTCGAAATCCTACGAGGATTTTATGTTCTTAACTGCATCAGAGAAAATAAGAGAGTTTGAAAAATAAGATGCGGAGGAAAATCGTGGAGGCCACTCGATATACTCGGAAGCTGGATTTCCTGGAATGACAGAAGCAAGTGAAGATGGCATCAGAGCAGCCTCGTCTCCTGGTAACGGTGTTGACTGACATGTAGAGCATTTCCCTCAAACTGCTTCGAAAAAATACAGTCCAATAATGCCATTCTCTGAGAATGAACGCTTACCGTTAACCTTTTCCCCTACGAAAACATCCGGGCTTCCCATAAATGCAGTACTCCTTCGGAGGTCGTCTATCCTTAGCTATGACATTGTTTTGAGATCCTTGGCCATGATCTATTCAGCGTATACTTTTCTGACAAGCTGTTTCCAGAACGAATTACACCCCTCTTTAATAATCTGGTATATTTTGTGCTTAATTAGGATAATTTCATGTCTTTATGTGCAAAATGTTTTAGCAAGTTCAACGAAATCTTTGGTCATACTCAAAGAGTATGACAAAAGAATTCGTGATTCTGAATTTGCGAATTTTGAATTTGTGAATTCTGAAATTGTGAAAATTAACTCCTACGTATATCCAATTGTTTAAACAAGATTTATTATAATATATTTAATTATATAAGATATACATTCTGTATCAAAAGTAAATACAATTAAAGTAAAATGGAAAATGGTTATATAGATATCATTTGACAATTAGACACTGGTACTTGCAGAAGAAGAAGGTTTAGTTTTTAGAGATGCAAAATCTCGAAGAAATTTATTGCTCAGGAGAAAGAAACCACCCAAAATATGTAGGAAGAAGTCAAATAATAATTTTGTCATTTTTCTTAGTATATTCCTATATTATCATAATTTTGGTTAGAGGAGTATTTGCCAACCAGTGATAGGCGTCCCATTTGAGGGACCAGAAAGTCTATAAGGTGGTACTCGAGAAGGTTAATTTGGGTTTTTTAACATCAGAGCAAGCCAAATTATTGCCTGCTACGATCGACTTTGATACTAATCTTTACTAATTAACTAATACTTTGCTACTAATAAAGTCATATTTTTGAGCCTTCTCCTGTATTTACTAAACTTTCGGAACTTTATGGCCAATTTAACTGTGCGTAGATGCATAGTTAAGTTTTATAATTGACGTAATAAAAATTAATCGTAAAAGAAGAATCCTCTCGACGAAAATCCGCGATCGACTGAATATCCCACTAAGAGATGATTAAATTTTCCATACTTAAATAATTAATATTTACATATTACCTCAATTATCGGTTTTGCTTGAGAAATAAAATGGTAGACGCAGGACAGAGAAAAAGGTCGGGTCCGGCTGAATCAAAGTTTTCCACATTAATCACCCTCCGAGGGAGACTTCAATAAACATCAAGGGCATGCTTGAGGTGACGACCTCGCAAAAGAATTATTGAGCACACCGAGTAATATTCTCATAATGAGAAATGAGATGTCGGTAGGCACTAAAGAGGATTGTAGTATTAGGAAGAACATAAAGAATAAACGGAGAATCAATGGAAACATTGTAACATAATGTAATGTAACATTTCTTATGTTTGTTTATACCGGGTTTTCTATTCACTAACATAAGAATCGCGCTGTTCTGAGAGGTTGATATGATAGCAAAACCATTCTGAGTCTGTCATTTGACACATCTCTTCGTAAAAATGTTATCGTTTGTTGAGATTGTAAAGTGCTTCGATGGGTGTGATCCATTTACACCTCTGCAAATGGATCTCAGCCATTTAACTCAATGCTACTCGAAGCACACAATGTACGTGAGTTACACAAACATCTACGCTCTAGAAGGGTTTAGAAAGTGCGACTTCATCGTTCGTTGGCAACTGCACGTGCAGGAGCGTCAGTGCGTAAAAGTGCTCCTCTTAAAATGGAATTCATTTCTAAAATCTCTCCCATGAGAATCGTAGACGCGTTACGAAAAACTTACTGAATCTATATCACTCATTCGATAGTACGTATTTTTTTACGTTCCACACAGGTACAATTTAAGATTATCTGAAACTTTTAAAATCATTTAAATAAACTTATTTGTGGCGAGCATTTGTTTAGTTGATTTTTATGAATAATTATTAATTATATAGAAAGTTTCTCACTTTTTAAATGGTATACATTGATGTGTACTGGTAATAAAATTGCTGAAAACTAATTGATCTTGAGATTCTGAGGAAATCTTCCCAGTGCACATGTTTATTGTACTGGAATTAGCCGAAGCGACCGAGGATCGGAATATTTTAATATGTCTTTGTAGTTTCTAATTAATCAGTATATGTTGATCATGCAACGTTAAAAGCCATGATATAGAATTAAATAAACCCACGCAATGTTCTTCGTAACATCCACCAAGTTAATTTTATAAACCAACATCTTTCGCCGACTTCATTTAATCCTTGTAGTTTCGTTTCCTCCTTTGTATCACATCTTATTGGTAAGTTCAAGGGCGAAACGAAATAGGGACCCGTATAAGAAAATATCGTTAACTAGATCTTTTCATATGAGATAGGGCATGACTACTTTAGCATGAAATGGAGAATCTTCGTTAAGTAAAATGATCAAGTAGAGCAGTCTTCTAATTACCTGTGAAAAGAAACGTGCCAGGTGGAAAGTAAATATAAAATTTCATTTTATGGCATGAAACTGGTTCCATGTGAAACAATTTCGAGAAAAGTTTCCGTTTTTGCAAATTTATTCAAAATATTTTGCTTATTACGTGAAATTTCCCACGTTAAAATTTGAAATTTTGGGGAATTCAGAATATTTAAACGGGAACCTTATTGACGCTGAGTCATTTTAGTTATCAAGAAATACTTAATACATATTTTCCCATATTTTATGAGGATTAATACGGCGACCAAAGGAAATTTAACGGAGTAGATTATGTTTATTCACAATTATGAGAAAAATCAGGAAAAGTGACAACAGGCATCCTAAGTGAAATTATTCTCTCGAACTAGGACGAAAATCGGACTATTTCCATCAAGACTTAAGTCATCATCTACTCATTCGGTTCTAAAAAATGAGATTATGGCAGTAAAAGCATTTGCAATATGTGACTCTGAAATATAAGATCTTAATAAACTTCACTGAATCAGGCGAGGTGTTGTGGTAATCCATAATGGAAAGAATCTGACAAAGATTTGTACTTTTACCACAGAAAGTTTATCACGGTCCTGATATTGTTTTTTGTTAATAAAACCTTTCTGTGGTAAAAGTACAAATCTTTGTCAGATTCTTTCCATAAGATCTTAAGCTTAGCTGTAGGTGAATTAGGCTAAGAGAAAATCTTTTACAAAAACTAACGCAACGTATATTGTATGTTTTCAAATAAAGCTGCGGATTGCATCAGTAATTGATTTAAAACTTAGGAGTCCTTATATATTTTTCACAAGTACAACTCGCAATTTCCACTGCAGAATGAAACAATTGCAGAAGAATGATATGTCATTTTGTTCCACTTTCACTCCATCACCGAAAATTATTTTCGACAAAAAACCATTTCTCGCTTCGGCGGCTAAAAATGCATCGCAACGAAATCGGGCTTGGCGCCATGCATTCACCGCTACATAATGGATTTTTAAGCAGCGACCTGAAGAAGTTCCATCTTAGAAAAGTACAGCCTCCTCAAGTAAATCTGACGGTGTTGACACATTGGTTTATATCTTTGAAGGCAATAAGCTTCCATTGCATTTGAATGGCTTCAGGCGTCTTCATCGCTTAAAATTTAGTGCTCGTCACTTAAATAGATTAAATACAACAAGAAGTAGAAGAGATGGTTTGAAGGCAGGTAAGTTGAGAATGGCTGAAGAGGATTTTCAGTAACTTTAACAGCTTCTCTTTTAGGCACGCATGAAACGGATGGTATGAAGAATATTACAAATACTCTGTTCCACGGATGCATTTTTAAAAACTTTATTTTATTCATACCATCCTTTTTATATGGATTTCCACAGCGTAAAGCCTGCCGCAATCGATTTTAATTTTTAGTCAAGCATTTTTATGTATGTTTTGCACTGATAACTAAAAAAAGTCATTGAAAACTTTGAATAAAAGTTCCACTTTTATGGAAAGAAAATCATCCTTCTGTAGTACGCCGAAAGTTCGCTTGCAGGGAATTAATGAAGATGTAGATGAAATCATGACAAAATTGATATATTCCATCACTAAAGCAAACTTAAAATTACATTGGGAGATAATTCCCACGGTTCATGAAAACCACCTGTCAGTTCAAACACGAAAACCTTTTGTAGGGGCAATGAAAAAGAGAAATAACCCTTTTCTTTTGATTTGAAAAAGGAAAATTATTTATGTTACTTATTAGTGTTTGTTTCCAATACTTTTTCCGTCATGTTTTCCTCATTCGTAAACAAAATTCCAGTGAATTTCAAGAGTTAGGCATTATCTAAAAAATCGAAGATGTACACATAAAGCTAACGAAATAAAAAATACGATAAAATCACAAACTTTTTCCTTTTAAAAAGTTAATTATAATTAGAAAAAAAATCACAAATTCAAAATGAAAGGAGAAAAGTTTCCATGTATAAATACGTATATCTTATCAGAATAAACTGTTTTTAAAAAACGTGGGTAAATCTTAAAAAGTCACGAACTTGAAGCTTCAACATAACGAAATGTTTGATGCGATGAATGATTTGTTAGCTCATCATACGTAATATGCACGCACGGAGATAGTCATCTGAGAAGAGATCGGTTTTGCTTTTCAGTCTGAGCTAAGTAGACCTCAACTTGCACCTAAATTCACCGTTCGAGAGATGTGCTCGCCAATTACCCGAATATCACACAGGACGGAAAAAAAGATTTCAATATAGTTCCAGCCTCATTCGCAGGGACCGGAAGTACAAGGTTAAGTTCACAGTTATTCCGTGGTTGAAATTCCGCGTATAAGGTGATGTAATAATGGCTTTCCAAGATTAAACACGATAAATACCTAACAGTGGGTGTGATCGATTTAGTTGATGATATATGCGATCACTATTCCTTCACATACCGAGGTAAATACGTAGGTTGTTAGAAACAGATTTCCATCGTAAAACTTGGTTTCAAATTAATTTTAGTACGTATCAGTTAGATTTACAAAGTATTCGAGTGATCAAAATCAGAAAACTGCCTTTTCTTACCGATTCCTTAAAACGTGATTCACTCAGTCACCCATTTATTTGACAATTGCTATGAATGTGTTACACAAAAGAAACACCGGACGAATACAACAAAATTTCCTTACCAAATTCGAACCCGAAACCTCAATTTTGTCACCTAGACTACCTAGATATCGAATAAACATTACAAAATCAGAAAATTAGCATCTTCTTTATCAATTTCATAGCAAATTTTTAAATTATTACCTAACTACTAATAAATGCACATGGTTTAGATTTTAGTTGCAGAGTGTTCGAATAATGTTAAAGAATAATATTTGATTCCTTTGTTGACTTCACTGAATTATTTGAAACTTTTTTTTCAAGATTTCCACGTGAATGTGGATCTTTCTAAATAGATATGAGATAGAAATATAATTTCTACTGAAGATAAAGTGGTTCCCCTATCAACACTATTAAAAATAGTGTTTCCAGTGTCATGTCTGAGAAAGATAACAAACATCAGGCAACATAAGGATAGTAACGGAAAATATCTTACCGATATCGTTTCCATATCACAAACAATGGATAAATACTGAAAACTTTCCATTTTAAGAATAAATACCACTTTTCAGGTGTTTGGATTTAAATCTGTACCTATCTCAATTTCGCCCTGTTAGTTAGTCTCAATCTGTAGGTGTAATGTACAATGTAGGTTAGTCTCAATCTCGCCCTGAATAAAGTCCTTTATTATTATTATTATTATTATTATTATTATTATTATCTCATGAGACACGATTGAATGCGCCATTGAAGAATAAACTTTCACTTTCTTAGTAACTTTCAGTTGAAATTCACAGAAATAGAACGGTGCTGCTTCAATTTAAGCTATGTAAATTTAAAAAATAAAAATTACGATTTATATCGAACACCTTTCCAGCAAAACTAACTCCAGTAGAAAAACACGTAGCAGGAAATAATGATGTTAAATTGAAAGATATTGTGCTAAAGTCAAAAGTTATATTTCCATAGCAAAACCTGTAAATCGGAACCATCCTTTCATCAGTCTCAAAACCTAAAACACTCCCAACTTCAGCAATTATAATCTTTAGACCTGAAAGAATTTCTATGACTATGAGAAAACTAACTATGAGAATAACTATTTGAAAACGATACTGACTCTTCAAAACCGATATCGTTGGTGCAAGACGTCTCCCTGAAACATTAATCGTCGGAATTTTGCACCCTAAACGGATTATTAAAGCCATTCTTTGCGTCATTTTAAGGTGTTGACGTCTAAATTTTCAAAATAGCAGATAGAATAGTAATTAGGTATTAATTCACGTTTAAATTACTTTAAATATCGTATTTAAAAGCCCCTGTTTTCCGTAAGTTTTTGATTTTCCTTACTTTGACGCGATTTCTTTAGAAGTAAATCAACACACAGCTTTTATTTCGATTATTATGAGAAATACTAAACTGCAAGTGTGATTCACTCTTGAGATACACAGCAATACCACCTACTAGTAGTGACAATTTTTAGATACTACATGGACAACCTTTCCTCTCTAAAACGTAATTCGTTGCGACTCTAAGTGAAATACGTCGGACGAGACGTGTTGAATAAAGAGTTAAAAGTTTATAGAAGCAGTAATAGAAATGTAATTATTTTTTCATGTTTAATCGTCAGTTTCTCAGGAATCCAAAGATCTTTCAGGGGCCCTGCGATCACTAAAAATTGTGCTTTTTAAACTTCAAAGTGGTACTTCTTCATTACGACCGTCATCGGTGAGAAAGATTCCTACGTTTCTTATTAGCAAACCGTGTCGAATGGCGGAGAAACAGCGCGTCGTCCGCTTAGAACAAGTGCGTAACGCTCGCAGCTTACGTGGGCCCAAATGCAGTTGTTTGTCACAGCATCTCAAACAACATTCTCGACCCTGACCTTACCATCAAGCCCCTCTCTAGCGACCTCCCCTCAACATCTCATATCCGCATCTGCGAGTACCGAAGCTGTCACACGAGTGGAGGGGTGGAAAGAGTGGGCGGGAGAGAGATCCTGGTCATTATGGCGGAAGGATATGGTCGACGGCACTGGGCCATCCGTTGCGTGGGGCCATTACTTCTTCGACACGCGTCTTCGTCCATAATCGTTAGATCTCGTCTAAGTATACCCCCAACATCCGTCTTTACTTATCTCTCTTTCCTCGCTCTGTAAGCATATCGAGGCGGATGAGCTCGGGTCATTTTGGATGTTGGGAATCTGACGGAGGAAGGATCCAAGGAAGGTCACTAGGTAGCTATGGTAGTCATTTGGGTGGCATCTGAAAGCACTATAGAGCAGGGGATGGGAAACCTGTGGTAGTTTCCAGCGTTAAATACGGCTTTCATTTAACTTCTTGAAGCAAACTCAAGAATTTAAAATTATTTCGAGATATCTCGTCTATTGTGCTTATTATAAATCAACTGGATAATATTGTTTGCTAGTTTATCAATAGGTCAAATTCGTTTCCCAAGGTAGAATTTCTATTTTGGGCTATTTGAATAATGATGTTTGTTACCCAATTGCGGCCTAATGATACGAGTGATCGTAGAGTCCCCAACAGCACTTTGGATTCCCGAGAAATTAACGATTAAACTTGAAAAAAAAAAAAACATTACATTTCTATTACTGCTTCTATAAACTTTAAACTCTTTATTCATTACGTCTCGTCTGACATGTTACACTTAGAATCGCACTCGTAGATGCGGCTTTACGATGGAAACAGGTCCCCCACTGCTTCAATAGAGGATGGAAGGTTTATGGAATTTATTTCTTTTCTGATATTATTGGTCTTACCAAAATTCCAATTGTGTGTATGGAGGAAATCAAAGCGTGGAGCTAAAGCCATTACAGGCATCGCTTGCGATATTCCGTCTTTAAATTTCAGTGAAAAGGAATGAGAGGGGAATAAAATGGAAGTATTAACTGCCAGTCTTAGGATTGGAAAGGAAGAGAAAAGGAAAGGTAATACTTAAAAGAAAAGTAGTAGGATTGTTAAAAGTGCTTCGACTGCTAAGATCATTTCCCCCCACCGAGATTCGAACCCGGGACCGCTTTCGCCGAAGTAGAACGCGTTGCCCATTTGGCTATCCGGGAGAAAAGGTAAGAGGCAATAGAAAACTAAAGACACTTGCAAAAGAATCCAGCTTGCTAAATGTTGCAAAAATCGAACTATTTGACAGGAAGAAGTTCAAAAAGGATTCGAGATCAGTAGAGGTAATTATCAATAAGAAAATTATAAACAATGGTATTTGAACTCCATGCTCAGGTTTGTGATTTAGATATTCATTCAAAATAGCACAAGTAGCCGCTACGGGTAAGAAATACAATTATTAAATCCTTTGAGAATTAAAAAGGAAGATAAAGCCGATCGTTACCAATTATTTAAGTCCGTCTGTAAGAATAACACGTCTGAGAAAGTGTTATAATTTTGAGTAAGATTCTCGAGGATGTCACAAGCACGATCTTTCTTGGAAATGAATGTTATTGATTTCATAACATAACTGAAAGACGAAAACGATGTGAGAAGGCGTAACTTTATGGAAATCCATGGTATGAAAGATGCACAATTGTAATTTTATTCATTAAAAAGCGTGCTTCTTACATAACTGAACAATATTTGATTCGCCCAATAAAGACGTTTTTATTTATTTATTTATTTGACGATATAATTTAGTAACGATTTGTCATATTTGTTTAGAAAATG
Source organism: Ladona fulva (assembly GCA_000376725.2). NCBI lineage: Eukaryota > Metazoa > Arthropoda > Insecta > Odonata > Libellulidae > Ladona > Ladona fulva. Next base: position 335,630 of record KZ308795.1, read on the forward strand.
ATACCTACAATGAATTATGGCTATTGACCATTTCCAGTTGCTCCGAAATTAGGTAACATTTTGGCATGTATTCACAAAACACCATCGATGAAAATAAACACGTATATAAATATATATGTATAACCCAAGCTCATCTAGGACTCATAAGAGTCCTCTCGGAGACATTCAGCAAGTGTGAGAGTTTACTCAAAACTACTAGAAAAAGGTGAAAGGGAAATCAACTTGGTATAGGGATAATACGTACTACAACGAGAATGATTGCACATCAGCTGAAAGAGGATATTTTTTATAGACACAGACCCATGGAGTATAAAGGAAGCGATGGGAAAATATAAGGAGATGTCAGAGTAAAAGTGTTGAAAGTAAAAGTAAGTATCATGAAGTGCTATTAAAAACAAATGCTTTCGTAAGTATTTTAAGGTATAAATTTAAACCTATCATTATATGAGATAATAATTAGGGAAAAACGAATAGAGAAATCGAATACTGAATATTCTGTCTGTGGTGGCGATAGATTGACGGTTTTGAAGCAATTAAGGGTTGAGAATTGACAGACGCAAGACTCATTTCCAACCTTTGAGAATGGCATTGCTAAACAAAGGGAAACTGAACTAGAGCTCTAATTTCGAATAAAAAGCATACTAAAGCATCACTACTACTCTGAGAAAATTTTTATTTACTGTCGGATTGCAAATAGTATAGACCTGGACTTTGACGCGTTGCCCATTGATGATCTGCTATAGTGACCAGGAGTCACTGATTGCCCTCGCTTATTTTTTTTTAAATCATTTAGATAGCGCATAGTAAAAATTTCAACTGTGTAGGATCAAATTTGTAGGAGGAGATCGATTTTTAATTCAGACGCTTATCAAAGGTCAATAAAAAATGGTCGAATATCAGAAACACGGATTTTGCTTCACGACTATATACCACATTTCCACTTTGGTTTTTTTGTGACTCCTGGTCATTGTTCCACAAAGGTGTGAAGATGACCGAGTCATGGATTTGCGAGAATTTACCGTGTTTTCATTTGGTTTACGTCGACTCACATAAAGCAGGAGATTGATATTGACTCCTAATGTATATCATTTTAAAGACAAATAAATTCTCTTTCGAACGATATATAACATGTCCCAATATAATAGCAGATCATCAATGGGCAACGCGTCAAAGTCCAGGTCTATACTATTTTCAATCCGACAGTAGTTGTTTCCGAGCTTTTCCCATTAAATGTCCAGAAGGAGATCTTTCAATGAAAGAATCTGAAATGTAGCGATAAGACCGGCGATTTTGGGTTAGGAAACAAAAAAACAATGAATAAATCTTAAGATAAAATAATACATTAATAGGTATATATATATAGGGGAAAATACACACATTGAGGTTAACAGCAGCTTAAATCAGCGAAATTTCATATATCCTTACGTTTATGTATTTCGCCTTACAAGGATTTCCTTTATCTAGTCGTTGCTCTTCCCTACTAACACACCCCTCTCACCCCTTCCAATCAGGATTGGTACGTGGGTCACAGAAGCTACATGTAATATTGCATTCTAGTTCACCCAAAATGTGAAAAGCAAAAAAATATAGATCTACATTCATTCTATAGATAAATACACTGTATATTTGTTTGTATAGTTTTATTCACGTATATTTTCTGTGATTAAGTATCCAAATAAGTATCGTGCGGGTATTGGTAAGACATTGACATAGGTTGATGAAGTTCCTCGGTGATGGACGTAACCTGCACTTCCGCGCGGGCGGCTCCAATTCCAATTACAATTGTCGTTTACCTATAAATGTATGTACTTCTTTATGTATTGCAACCACTAGACGATTAGTTCTCCCTGTAATCTCGTTCTGGTGATGACAATAACCAGTCACTTGAGAATAAGCTCTCAAGAAATTAAAGGAAAGTGATAGAGACAAATTTTGCAGACCTCGGTGGAGGAATGATTAATGAACTACCGAGTTTAACCGGGGATGGATGTGCATTCTTGTGATAGTCAAAATTATTAATACAAATATAATGGAGAGCTATTTTTTCGGCTAAAGGATTTGTAATAATAAATTATAGGGACCAATTGCCAGAATTAATAAAGTCTGGTCACGTGGAATTTCTAATCACGTTAAAATTTAAATTTTCTTTCGAATTCAAACAATCAGCAGAGATGAGGCTCCATTTCGTAAACTTCCTCCGTCGTCGGTAATTCTGCACAACGATTTTCGAATCTTCCGCAACCTGTCTGCAAAATGGCGTACTTAAGAGGCGGCGGGCAAATCTTCCGCACAGGCGATTCGGATGGGGATCGTGAAGCAGTCTCCCCGGATCGGAACACGAACAAGTCATTACTTCAGTCGATCGTGCAACCGAATAATCATGGTCGTTCCTTTCGAGCGATTTTCAAGCGCCTGCGGAAAAAAGAGATACTAAAGCAAACGACTCACGCCGCGAATTGCCGTGATCTCGAGTCGGAATGGAAAAAAGGGAGTCCGCCGCAAATCTGTTAATACCTCTGCATTTCGTACGCTCGACCATGAGCTTGCGCTACACATTCGAGGGTATTCATTCAAGCGGCGACCAATGCTTCCTTTCCTTATTTCTTCGCGGATCATTCTTTGCACGTTTTCGTGCAGGGCCGAAGACGAGAGCAGTTTGTTTAATGAAAATCCGGAAGCATTTTCCATTTTGGACGAGTTGTTTTTTTATGGAGAAATGGAGCTGCCCGAGGGCTTCTTCGTGTCCTCTTTTCCTCAAACAACGATGAAAAGTCTGCGTCGTGATGTTTCTCTTCGAAATATAACACATTTTCAACCGACAAATAAATGGCTTTTGATAATTCAAGTGGAAAGTAATGCGATGGTCAGCAGGTCAAAGCTCAGTTCTGATTCCGGGGTGAAGTTTCTCGAGAATGTTTTCACGAACGTATTCGCGGTATGAGATGTCGGAAATGTTCTCGTTTCTTTCACCTTTAAGCTGTCGAAGAGTGTTGAAAGAAAAGCCTAAGGAAATTTTCGAAAGGGGAAGAGATATATTTTCTCTTTTCATCTGTCAGAACTTTAGTTTTATTTAATAGTTATATAGTAAGTGATTGCTAAGAAGTTTATATGCTTAATTCTCCATTATGGCCCTCCTGAGCTAAAGAGTTGCTCATTTGGAGGTTAAGAAGGATAGAGCTAACGGTTAGTAAATTCAGTCGGCATTTTACAGTAACCCATATTAGAACACATTAAATAGTACATATATGCTAGATAATTATGATGAGCAGCACTACATATATTACAAGTTTAGTTAGACTACATATAGTTACTTATTCTCCACACACATTCTCGTGTGAATAGGTTTACAGTCAGTAGCGGTTTAAATATTCAAGTACCGAAGACCAATTTCGGTAATGCAGCCCTAAATTCAGTAATGTAGTTCTATCAACAAATCAACCTCAGCAAATTACCGAATTTGCCCAATATGATTTAATATCGTGAAAAATATACTTTTTATTGATTTTATACACACAACGGAGCCTTCGATAAATAGAGTTTAAACTAAATTAAGGATGGGGGCAATTTTCGAGTGGGTAAAATACCGAGTTTTCTAAATGAAATGATTATAAAGTCGACCGTTCGTTGCAAATAATATCAAGCACTAAAAGGCACGATACTCAATATGAATTACGGATAATATCAATAATAAATATAATCGATAATGTGAGGAATAATTATATTCTATCTACGCTACGCATTACATATACTATTCATCTGCCCATACATACCTGAGGAAATGAATCTGAAAAAAATTCTTATTATTGATAAATCTGAATTTAGACCCCTAAAATCTACTTCCTACACCAATCATAGAAGTGGGAGACATTCCTGTTACATGACGTTGAAACCCAAAAATACAGCGGTTTAAATGAGTATAAAACTCACGGAAAACTCGCAGGCATTAAAACGGTTTAATGAGCTTATGCAGAACGGAATTGATTAATAATTTCCGAGACCTGCATTCTTTTCTGTGAGCGGACTGTTGTAATACACATCCGGTTTGTTTGATCTCTTCGAGGTTTGAAAAGAAAAGCATAACGTTAATATTTAATCGCGAACCACCGGCTACGAATCTAGAAGATTCCCAAGGGAGCAATTTATCGAAGGCAATTTATTCACATTGGTGAGGCTCTACCTTTGCATAAATTTAAGCATTTACTTCATGCTATTAAAAAGAAATGAATGTATTAAATTGATTTGTGATGCACCTGAGAAAGGGCGTGTTTTAGGCCATTCAGTAGAGAGTACCAAAAAATAAGAAAGTAAAATATGTATATATTTAATTGTGGTGTTGTTCTTCTTCCATATGCTTTATCAAGAGACGATCGATCGCCAGACATCAATATAACCATTATAACAACCTATTTTCCAATTGCAATGTGTGTGGCTTGTTTCACTTAATGAAAATATTAATTTGGTAGGTATGATACTTTTGCTCTCTTCAAAAATGCTCCACTAAAAGGATAATGAGACAATATCTATCTCTATGCATTAGGACCTAAAAGGAGCTGCTTAGTGAAGTACACAGAGATCTTAAGAAAATCTCACAAACAGAAAATGCATCCACTCCTCCAAACCACTTAAGTGTCTTTCTGATGAATTTACGGTAAAAGGGTAGCTGACATTCTTAAACTGGAATTCAGATTAGGCTTCACACATCTGGCGTTCATATTAGTTTTGATGATAATTTGTATAGTGGCAGCTTACTACGGAGATGATTGCTGATGAGATGAGACTCACAAAGGAAAATCTGTCATGAAGTCCCAAAAGCAAGCATACAGCTACAGCTAGTTAGCGCAAAATTCCCTAATAGCTTAAAACAACCGAAGAAAGCAAAGGGTTAACACGTAGACTTAATTCTGTATCATCACTTCTTAACAGGATAATTTCTTATTTGTATAATCCTTGCTATTCGGTAAAACATGCTCCTCCCATTATTCAGTGATGATTAAAGAGGCAGGGATTATTTTCCGAACCTGTTATCTTCGATGCTATCGAAAGTAGGATTAATAGATCTGAAGTTCTGCTTCAGAACTGGAACTCGTAATTATCATTACCGAAAGTTTCCGGGAAAACTGGTTCCGATTAATGGATCTATTAGAACGGAAATTCTTTCAATAAGATCGTGTATTAAGATTGAATGAAGTAACCGACCATGAGTTGGAATCTGTATGATCCAAGAAATCCTTTGGGAACAGAGCTTCGATGAGAGAATTTTTCATTCTCAATCTCCACCACTCCTTATAAATATATCCGTAAAGATAAACTTCTTAACTTCTTACAATATTTTTATATAATAATCTTGTTATGCTTCATAATGTATCAAAATAAAATGATCGATTTAAAACTATTGCTGGAATTGTAAAGTAAAATTAGACCTTCGAAGGTTCATAATAGTAGCGAATTACTAGTGGAAAGTAATTCGTGATCATTTAGATAAAATATTAAAGAGAAAAACTACCAAAATATTAGATAGAATCAGCACTTAAATATCTCACTGCTTAGATAGTTGTCAAGCAATTTTTAATAAGCTATTAAGATGCATGCTTTCCAGGCACGGTATAATTTCTTGTGATAAAATACGTATTCAATATCACCAAATACTCAGCAACATTCTCTGATGAAACTCCATCACTGTCATATTTTGTAACGCAATCCATGTAAAAACTGTGATCAGGATTCTGGGTATCTGTGATGAGAACCAATCAATGCTTGTACGCTTGCTTTTTTATGCATATGGAATAAATTGAATAGTGCAAAATATCGGGGAAATATTTTGAACGATGTTTAGTAGTTATTTCGAAACTTCTTGTGTTTTTTTCTTACTACTTGGTCATTTGTAGAAAATGTTATCATTTTTTTGTGATAAAATTATGCTTGGATCTATTTTAATTAAGAAATATATTCAAAATGCGTTTACTAATGTACGATTATTTGATATCATTAAAGAATGTAGTAGCAGTTCATAGAATCTCCGCTTTATAGTAATTTTGTACTAAGTTTTGATTTACGCTGAGAAATTGAATCATAATTTTCGGACGTGATTTAATATTTTCAACATTAATTCAATACTAAATTTATAAAGTTTCGAAAAACGTACCTGTCACTGCCGATCAAAAATAAACAATCTTAAGGCGGTACTCTAACAATATAGAGATCAATTTTTATCAGGAACAAGTGCTTTCTGGAGATAATTGTTCGAGAAAGTACCTTAAGAGAAGATTGTATTGGTGTATACCATCAGTTACCAGTGGTGAAGGATCTATGAGATGAGACCTCTCTATGCGCTTGTCCCATTGTTCGAAAATAAATATTCATAACGTGTGAAAGGGGAGTGGATCCTGAGAAGTGGAAACAGATATGGGAACTACTTACGTCGCCACATTTAGGTCAGAGCTTTGAAAGAGTGGAGTCGTAAAATCACGGACTCGCATTAAGTCACGGTCAGCCGGTCGTAAACCTATCTAGATTCAGGTTCAAAACGCATGTAAGACTTCCGATATAATCAGATCAGAGCGGAAACATGCATGTCGCGGGCGTAGCTTACACAGAAAATCCTCAGTATTGTTGCGCAATCATATTAAGTACGGTGAAAACGAAAATTGAGATTGGATTGGAAGTGATTTAAGCATAACATGCCGTATAAATGATAGCAACAGTAATTTATTGTATTTTTTGCCCGAACTTTCAAAAATCTCAACTTTTTTTACTAATAGAGGATTATAATTACATTTATTAGTAATTCGAATAAAACTAGATTGGAGGGACCTCTGGTGGAAACATTGGAAGAAGAGATTCCATTTAACGGACGAGGCGCGATCGACATCGAAGTAGTCTAAGAATATTCTTCATAGAACTGTTAGCCAGAGACCGTTATTGGATATGGGCTGTGAACACTTAAAATTAATAGGGGGTTCTTTCAATTTTGATATCGTTCTGCGCTAATTACGAAGAAGCGTATAATAAAGCTCAGGCAGTAGAACAGAGATCGTATACAGGTTACACAATGCCACGTCCGTGTGTATGTTCTTTTATCCATTTGGTGAAAAAAGGATAAGTACGAAGCTTGCAATTGCACACAGATTCAACAACAACTTAAAAGGGCCACAACTTTTCGTTGAAATATAATGTACTAATTAATTTATAAAATCATACGAACCTATTTGATTATTGCTCCAACATAGTGAATTCTATGTATCTATGTGATAAGGATCCTGGCGGAGGTAAAGTAATGGAATGCAAATAGGACATATGTTATTTAATTAGATTGATAGCAGATTTGAAATCGTGCGAAAATCTTCAACTTATGAATTGAATCGAAGCCCAACCCCATCGTAAATCATTCCACATTACAGTCCAATCTTATGTCTTTCTTTTCACATGTTATCTAAACTCCTGTCAAGAGGGCTCTAAGCTATTCAAACAAGTTTCATTTTATGTTCTGCTAAAGCTGTAATTACTGAAAAAGGTCCAGGGAAGGCCATTCAAGTAATTGAAGTTATCACCTGTTGGTCATTCAGCAGCAGACCTTCTGACCCGTGGGCGGAAGGAAGTCGTAGAGGGGCAATTAAAAATTATCCACGAATGATTCACGCTCCAGGGACTCTGTTGCAGTGCTCCGCGTGACTCCAGGAATGCTTCGGAAGTCGAACTCATTGTAAATTCAAATGCACCCGACTGCATTTCGCACGTCTCTCTTTGCTCCGATCGCACCAAGAAGGAATACATGGGTCTTCTCGAGCGGAAAAGTTAAATCGTTCAAAATAACTACTAACGCTTTTAATTGCAGAAAAATCCTCCGGAAGATACCATTCAGCAGTCATTCTGCACGTGTTGCAGAATTACCTCTGATCCTTCCAAAAATCGAACCCGGGACCGATTGCACCAACTTGGCTATTTGGGAGCCCAACTTTGACGTTTATTTGAAGTCATATGTTCTTAAGGACCTGCGAATCAACGTATCGAACTCTTCAATAATTCTTAGAGGAGATAATAATAATAATATAATAAATGTCTTTCGTGAGTTTGCAAAATACCAGAGCGAGTGTGCGTATATTTTTATGCGAGTGTGTGTAAAACTGATAAATATTACTTATTCTTTTATTTCTTTTCATTCGTTCATGATGATATTCTTGGCATTCTTATGACGATACATCGTCTACCTCCTTTTACATAACAATCAGCTGAATGCTTTTTATAAGGCATTTGAATCTTATTTAGAGAAAAATGGAAAATTAGGAAAAGTGAACATTTAATGTATAGCAGGGCGTGAAACTAAAATAAAATGCGAGATCATGTGCTAGTTACAGAAAACTCAAGAAACTCATTTAGTTAACGATAATATGCTATAAGAAACGATAAGTGGAAAGAAAGGGAGAAAGAAAGATTTTTCGAAATCTTCATCAATCGGTACTTGGCAAGTTGCCCCTTTACTGAATATTCCTTTTCCAGACATTCATAAAAATTACAACGCAACGTAAGAGCATTTTCCTTTCCTTATCATATTTTAGGTATTCAAAGGGCAGTTTCAACCATAGTCAATTCTTTAAAATCCATTATAAAGCGCCTATCTTGACATTTCCGTTCTTTGACTTCGCATAAAGTGTATGTACCACACCTAGGCCCGGTGTTATAATGTATACTTAATATGACCTTTAATTTTTTTATGAGGGTTAAAGTGATGATTATAGTTAATCTCCATTCTAATCCATCATATACATAAGAGATTATCTATAATTTTCACTTTAATTCTCACAAAACATTAAAATACCGTGCCCTGAAGTGAACTTAAGTCCATGTTATGTATATATTATAACACCGGTCCTTAGTATTTCAATTTTTTGCGCTTTATCATCTAAAAGCATTCTATTTAGCTCGGTTTCTCCTGATCAAACTCATGTATTGAATTGCAACAATCTATGCCGTGTAATGGCTTCTTTTTCTCCTGTTTAACACAAAATTATTCTAATTGGGGAGACAAAAAGTACAAATCGCGAATTACATTATCACCTGAAGGCATATGAACTTGAAACATTACTAAATTGTCTGAGTCAAGACTTTAACAACCATCTTCCGGCTTCTTATGAAATTTATAGTTTCTACTCCATATCTCGACCTCCTTTATAGATTGCAGTAACAACTCCCTGAGTAGTGTTTCCCCATCGTAAATTACCTTAACAACGACAATCAAGACTCTTTCTTCGTTCTTCCCACAGTCTTTACCCATAATATTCTCTTTTTTCTACCATAACATGACTTTTTTCGGTTTCTTTTCGTTGTTCTTCATACTTTTTGAGTTTCTAAGTTGATGATTTTTTTTTAATGTATTTTTTATGCACAAAAGTTGCTGTATGACATAAAGGGTGGGGTAAGTTACCAGGAGATGAGGGAAATAGAATGAGTGGGAAGGATTGGAGCACATGAACTTACCGAGAGGTAGGAAACATAATGAAGGAATTTTTATGTCTGAAATTGAATCAAACTAAAGGAAATAATTTTCATCCATGAAATTGCCTTGAGAATTAACTCGAGGAGTAAATGAAGTCTTGCTGCGAATTTGCTGACGAAGATATGCGGGCCCATATGCTTGAATATATATAGTTCTTTTAGATCAATGTATTTCTTTTGCTTGATTAGAGAACAGAGCTTTTAAGAATGGAATTTAGGTTACGTAATAACCTCCTGATAACACAGTATTGATAAAGTCTGGTTGTGAATGACCCAGACACTTCTTTGTGGAGTGACACGTTGTCTAACGCATTAGTTAACAGCCCTTGTCAATCAAAAGGTCACATGAGATAGTTTTAAAGCTTGTGGTGGGGAATGATTTAGTAAATAGAGTGGGTTTTAGTTAGCATATAAAGGTTTAGTTAGAATATTACATTACATTAAGTAACTTAGCTAAGCTACATTTAGTAACTAAGAACAAGAATTCAATTTCCTTTGATTTGAAATAATAAAATCAGTATTTAATATTATTTTATTCAAATATTTGAAACTGATGAATTTCATTTGCCATGGAATGTAATTTTATGCTACATATTTGAGTTAATTAATACAATTCATTGACTTAAAAGCGTTCCAATGACAGTTTTTCTGTTCAAATTTTCCAAATGATCCGCAGAACAAGACTGAATTTTCGGCTAAAATTGAATTTTCGCATTTAATATTGTAATTGTGAGTCAACAACGATTATATGAAGCTCAAAATTAAACATTACTAAGAAGGTGACAGTTTTTCGCTCCTTTAGGACTATTTAAACATGTGCGTACGAATGAGTTCATGTTAACGAGAGCGCAAGTAAACACGAGAGCCTGTTTATGAGACTGTTTACTCATACATAAACATGCTCCTATAGAAATGGAACCCACGTTACCCATTGCCACCGCAAACAGTGTAATCATAATCACAATGAAGTCGACAATAACAAGAGAAGAAGGAATTTCGCGTGCGCGGATCAAAGGGAAAGAAACGGATAGAGAAAGAGAAAGAAGTAGGAAAGCGTGTCAGAGGGACAGGGCGATCACGAGCGAAGGATTGCGTGGCACTAAAACACGCAAACCATCTGAGACACGCGCGTCGCGTTATTTTGTGCGGAATCCAAAAACTGAGGAAGAGGATGCGAATTCCGAAGAATACGAAACAGGGCGAATGTGGAAACAAGGACGCCCTTAAGATCCTTGTGTTTGCCCACTCCCTCGACCTGAGTTGGCGGAAATGCCGAGCGACCCGATGAGATCACTTTTTTCTTAGGAAGTCTATAGGAAACTGCGAAAAGTCTATTCTTCTATAAGCAAATAAAGAAACTCTATCCAAATTTCACACGTCTTTTCACGCCAGAAACCTATGTTTTCCTACTCATAACAGTTTCGCCTTTTTTTAAGAGACGCAGTTCCATCAGATGTTTGAAGATCCGGGAAAGACCAACCTCGATATACTGGCGGTGAGAGAATTAATTCGAACCTCTTCAGGAACGATTATTTTTTTCTTTATGCCAGAAGAACGACCATTTTCATACCTAAAGAGAGGAAACTGTAAAGATGAATATGTGGTACCTGGGAGTGGGATGAAAAAGCTCACTAAATCTGTATTTTGGTACTTGTAGCTTGGGGTTAGGTTGCTTTTATGAAACTACTAGTAGCAGTAATTTTAAAAGCGCTTCAACAGCTTAGATCATTTCGTACATGAGCCCCCACCAAGAATCGAACCCGGCACTGCTTTCAACAAAGTCCAACGCGTTATTCTCATGGCTATCCGAAGGCCCTTTCACGAAACTCAATTATGCAATTTCGTATTGCACATAAAGAAATACATCACCTTTACATTCAGCCGCCAAATGCGGCGAGACGATCACGTATAAAGAGGCTCATATCTTAAGAATCGAATGTAATTTCTCGTATAAGTAGAATGAAAGCAGAAATTTAAGTATTACATAATGAAAATCTCCTGTTTCGGCCTTGCACCACGAAAGTTAATCTTAAAAACCAGCGAATCGTAGTTGTTTCGAATAAAATTATATTTTTAATACTAAGGTAAAAGCAATAGAATCACTGAATAGTATATATAATAATCAGACGAGTGAACTTAAGCCCTAATTTGAAAACTTTTGTTAAATGTTCCGATTTGATGGTAGGTTTACTCCTCTTGAGCGGACCACTTTGAAATAAAGAATGTCTCTTTATAACCATTGTTTCTTCTCAGTAACTTCGAATAAACCTTTAGATGACTTTGAACGCAAATAAGTATATTACTAATAAAGGTTTTAAGCTTAAGCTTCGGAATTTGCTTCAACCCGCTGATAACGGCAAGTGAGATATGACCAAATTTTGAGTGGGAATAGAAAACAATATGATGCGAATTGTGAGAAATTGTGTCATCATGAAAGATAGAGGACTGGTATAAGACAATAGACAATTTAGAGTCCTGAAGTTAGAAATATGAGGTGTATTCCAGGTAAAAAATGACATGATTTATTCTGCTATAGAATTAGATAATCTACATATCTCTGTAGATCAAGAGACTCCATTTTCTCTCAAGGAAATGAAGAAAAATCAAACAATCAATCATGTATAAGAACACAGTATATGAGAAAAAGTACGGAGTAGATGCCGGCGTAAAAATTTCTCACATCTATATTCCAGTAGAGGTCGTCTCCCAAAAATAGAAGAATCAAAGAGGTGGTCTGAGAAATAGCATGTGGAATAATACATCGGGAAATAACAGCACGATAGACCTAGTGAATTTCCACCCTTCTGAGAAATTATCATTAAAAAACATTAGTTTTACTTGTTTATGAGCGGTGTACAAAGGGTGATGGAAATAGAAAAGCATTTTATGCATGACAGTTTTAAATATTTATCGGGAACGTTCGTAATTTCGAAGTTCTAATATTTAGGTACGAGTATTGGTGCTAATCATTTTTTAGGGAAATTCTTTCCAATGCGAATACAAGGAGAAATATCTTTTAGCAAAATACAATGACTTTAAAATAAAATCGATTTTTTAAAACCCATTTTGATTCTGGGGTTTAACACCCAAGACGCTACGGCTTTAACAACCTAACTACCTAATGTTGTACGATCACTCATCAAATATAATATTCAGTATATTTGTTACGGAATTTCACCACTAAAAGCTTGATTTTTCAGTTATTTCTGTTGATTGCTTTTGTTTTCGTGACATATTTCAAGTCGCGGGAGTAAGTAACAAAAATGTACTGGTGCAAGTTATCCTCTCATGATCTCAAAGTACTGGAAACAAGAAGTGCAGCAAAAAGCCTTGCGGTTAAGGCGCCTCTGATCAGCAGACAGGAACTGAATCGATTTTTCCGCCCATAAATGTTCCCTAAAGTGAATTCTCTCTCTTTATCCAGATGTAAACATAATCGCGCTCGCACACGACATCTCTTTAGCTATTTTCCACCAGCGCAACGACCATCATCTCCGTAGTTTTTCTCCCTTTACTGCCTTTGTTTCCATTCGGATGCCGTTCTTTAAGTCGTTCCGCACCATGGCGACATTATAGAGGCTTCCCTTTCACTCTCGACCACAAAGCTTCCTCGACCATCCCTAATCCACTATCTGCTAACGAGACTCAGCCTCTCTTCCAAATCCGCTCCTCTCGCATCGTTAATTCAATTCTCTCTGACTTCATTCCATCATATTCAATTCAAAACGGTTCATGGGGTTTTACAAAAAATATTTAAAGATGAATTTTTCCCTCTATTAAAATTCAGTTAGTAAATAAATCACTTTTTTATTAATGATCCCACTTCTCGTTTGAGCTTTTAAGATTTTCTATATTCACGACTTAAATTATACAGGTTTGCTCTATACTTAATTACTTTATATTCATTGTCTTTGTGAAAAATGACGTTTAAAAACAAAATAGATATGAATAGCGGTTAACAATAGATTTTAAACAAACTACGGTGATGATGGCTATATATATATAACGATGACTATAATAACGATTATATAGAGTTATATCGTCAAATAAACTTCTACATTCATACTACACTAAGTTTTCAGGGTGTCGCTTGAAGTAAATGTAAATGACACAAATATCGTAGAATTTCTCATTAACTTCTACTCGGCACTTTACTCGTATTTATTCGGAGCTAATTGATACTGACAGAGGAATTTATTCGACAGTTACAGAAGAAAACTGCCTGCAATTTTAGTGTTTTTGGAAACATCGAATGGCGAAAAGAACACGAAGAGAAATCCAAATTTCCCGACATACTTTCTCTGAACAAAGTTTCAAGTAGGAGCATCCAGTAAGACGTAAAGAACACATCCCATGGTTATTAAACAACCACACACGAGGAAAGTCGAAGTAATTTTCCCAATGCTTACATAATAATGTAAAAGCTCTCCACTGTCTTCAAACCAGGGATTGCTTTGCAGCAGTTCGCCATATGAATCGCTCTTGAGCCTTTCTCTTCATTCCTGTATATGAACTTCAATGCACTTCCTTAATGATTCTTTGCATGTACTGGGGTCTTGCTCTTCCTCTACTTCTATTTCCCTCGGCTAACCTTCCATTAGAATGTTTAGAAACCCTCATGGGGCGTAGCAAGTTCATCTCTGCGTTTTATAACACTCCAATCTCCAAAACGGCCTGTCCTTCTCGTCTCTCCTTGACACTTCGTCATTACTGATTTTACCGATCCATCGTATTTTCAACATTTTCTTGCAGCACCACTTTTCACACGATTCCAACCTCCTCCTTTCTTCCACTTCCACAGTCCAAGTCCCGAAGCCATATAACGCAATACTCCGAATGTAGGAACTTTGGAAACTTTTTATATTTACTATTAAATTAAAAAAATTTTTCTCATG